>JANBPK010001389.1:0-16592 GCA_027579435.1 Candolleomyces eurysporus | reverse complement strand
ATAAACTAGCCGACAGAAAAAGGGTAGATGGATGAGAGAACAGATGCAGACAATGCTTTCGGTCGGCTCAATGGGAATGTTTGTATCATCCAAAGACCTCGTTCACTCTCTTCTCTTTGCTGATGAAGCGGTCCTGGGTACGAAGCAGGGCGACCCCTAACGACCAATATTATGGTGGAGAACTCCCAAGGAAACATCGGATTGTCCTCACCCAGAGCGGATCCCCATGAGGACGTCCTTCCCATCTTCGATGTAGGAAAGCCATAGAGCTCATGAGGTCTCATAACTCAAAGCAAGCACCTTTTTTCACTCTGGTGGCAGGGTTAGAAGGTGGAAGGATTTGGGTTGATACCGCCAGTCCGCTCAGCATTCAGCTCTCAGCAAGTCGTCTTGAAAAACAGCCTCCCCAGTGTCTCTCAGAAACGGAGCGTGTATCATCCCCAGCGTTGCCAGTGATTCTTTAGTTGGGTACTCATCTTCGGTAAAAATAGTGACTACAAGGCCAAGAACAATGGTCCGCTTGGAGAACACTTCCCAGTACCTCGCGCAAGTCTTTATGTATTAGTACTGATCAGCTTACCTTTCAGAGACTCCAGTGGGAAGGAGATCTACTAATTCTACCTCAAAACTGTCGGTTGTGCTGTTGGCCATGGCGGGCTTCTGGGAGGCTGACCCCTCCGAGGACGACGTCAAGAAGACTGTATGGAACCTTCTAAACCAGGCACACTATGGAAAGCACATTTATAGGAGTGATAAATGTACCGTATCTTTCTCACGTCTAACGTCGCTCACCGTCTATTTCAAAGGAATGGGATGGGCCGTGTCAAATGGTAAAACTAAGGCTCAGGTCGGCATCAGGCCCCTCATGATTCATCCAAGCTTCCCTCCCAGATATCCGAGCTCTGCAAGATCGTTCGCGTTGAAGACGATGATGAGTGAAGGGGGATTTGCACTAGGCTTGAAGTCATACCTGCTTTGCTTTTCCTTGTTCACGATCAAGCCGGGAACAGTACTTCTCGATCATCATGAACGTGGACATTGTAGTATCAATTGCAGTCTGTTGTGTAGGTGTTGAATATTGATGTGTGCACGAATACGTTCCTCGGGGCATCGTTTGACAATATGCGAACTAGAGATCCACTGGCCCATATATTTGTCAGCGGTAGCGGTGGGTCTGAATAATTACACATCGAGGAGTACGAGTCATAAGGGAGGGATAGAAAGCGTCGTCGCTATCATATACGTACTACACCTACAAGGCCATGAATTGCTACGATAGAATTACAATATAAAAAATAACAGAAATGAGAAGGCCCAATGGGAAGAGAGACGTCGATGCGCCACGAGCTTAGACCCTCGCTTCGGGCAGAGCCTGAGGAAATTTGACCGTGTTTCGCCATTCGACCTCTCCACCCGTTCCTCGCTCCACCCCGGGAATNAAGTGCGGTCAGCAACGAGATGTTATCTGTCGCATCGAAGTTGTAGGTATACCTGAATCTGCCGATGGCGAAGCAGACGAGGAGGAGGCTGAGTGATGCCATGTTTATTAACGTCATCGGGATGAGGAGTCCTGCCCGGGTGGTGGCATCTGAGATGTACCAACCCTTCACGGAGTAAGTCACTAACCCAGTGACATTGCGAATGCACGTCGGTGGTGGATTAGCTCCAAGTGAGTAGATCAGTCGCGAATACGTTGCCTGGACAACAGTAATGAGAAACCGAATATACGCAAACGGGGATAAGAGCGTGAAAGACCCACCTCGTACGCCAGCATTCCCTCAATCATTTTCTCGAACAGTTTGATGTACTCGGGGTGGTGTTCGGGCGTTGATATATTCAAGTTCTTAGCCCCCAACGAAAANCACAGCCTCGGCAACAACATTGGCGGTCCAGCTTTGGCTCTCCCAGATAATGTTCCCTAAACCATTTAGCGCCCCTTCGATGTATCGATGAAAGGTCGTTGGCTGGGGAGCAACGCTGGTGATTGCCTGCGAGGTAAAGTATCGCGGCCCCGACAAGTACTGTACGGAGTAGTCTTGAGCGCGTAATGGGGATATCTGACAGGTGATGTTGCCGATGGACTCTGCATAGTTCTGCTTGCCACGGAGATAGAAGAAGTAGGTGGAGTCCTGAGAGCCAGGCTGAGGAGTCTGCTTGCACGCCCAAGAGCTTAGAGTGTTGTTGGTGTTCAACGTAAAGTAGTCCAGAACAATGTCTAAGAGCTCTTCCAGACCGGCCCCCGAGTCGCATGTCCCATTTGCGCTGACAACCCTAGTTGTGTTGATGTTGTCAATGCTGCGATACCTGATAGGACTACTGTTTTCGTAAAAGCAGTTGACACGGCTCTCGAGTCCTTGTTGGTTGAGGGTGTAGTTGTATGAAACCATTCGCCGACGGATGGCGTCGTCGACGAAAGGATTCGACTCGGTCACGAGGGTGTTAAAGGCCGGGATGCCATTGGGACCAATGGGGAGAACACCTTTCGGTGAGCCAAGGAACCGAATCCCGCCTTCGCCACCGAGTTGGTCCAAGGAACTTGTCTCGTTATTGATGCCGAGGACAGAGAGCATCTGTAAAGTGAATCGTTTGTATGAACGACCGATTGACGTCTGAGAAAGACTTACGTTGGCCCTGCCAGAATCGAGCACGTCCAGTATCTGGTTCTCCCCGAGGCACTTTGTGAATTGCGTGCCTGCAAAGTTCTAAGACATTTCGCAAGTTCATTAGTGTCCGTCAACTGGCGAGTAGCAAACGCTGGCATACCGTCCAGTCACACTTGTTCACAACCCTGTTAGCTTCCAACCACGTTAAGCACTCGGGATCGGTGGAGGTAAAGTCCAACTCTGTCCCTCTGAGTTCCGCCGTCTTGTTAAACTGCCCAGGATTGATCAAACCCGCTGTCCCCGACGGAACCAGCAAGAAAGCGCCCAAGGCAGCCAGCAGCAACGCCAGTATCGCCCACCGTCCCTTCCCGTTTTTCATCTGCCTCCACTGCCCAATTCCCCACACCATACTCATATGACGGAACGCCAGCAATGCTGACACCCCGAAAACAGTCACTTCCCGGCGGATGTTCGCAGCGATCAGCTCTTGGCCAAGCCTCACGATCGTCTGGCCGAAGAGAAAGGTCGCAATGAGGCGATTGATGGTTCCGATGAAGGTGACTACGAAGGCCACTCGTTGCGGGTATTGATCGATGGTTTCTGCGAGTCGAGCGTGCATCTGCACTCCCTTCTTCGCTTGAACGACCCCAAAGAATACCCATGGCCACAGAATCATGAAAAGGATGGCGAGCAGAATGACCAAATCCTTCGCAATGCGCTGCCAGCGAGGCGTAACTTCCGCCGGATTAGCAACATCGTCGATCCTGGACTCCGACGATGAGTTTTCGTCTGCGTTCCGGGGCTGGTGTCCATCCTGGGTCTTCTCGTCCGAGTTGTGAGAGTCGTCTTCGATCTTGCGGTCGTCATCCTGGTTCTTCTCTGGGTCACCAGACGGGGTTGGCGAGTTTACCACAGTCAAGGTGGTGCCTCGCTGTCCCAATGGAGGTCGATTATGACCCTGTTCAATGACTGGTTCACTGAGGGNAGAGTTGAGGAACTGGGGTTGGCGGGGATCCCGTGTCGTTCTGAGAGGGAGCGGCGGGCGTCGACATTCGTTTGGCGTAGATGAACTGGCCTGAAGCTGCCTCCACGAGCTTCTCGATGTCCCTCTGCGTTGGCCACAAATGAGAATGTGCTCGACGGTCGCGGCTTCGCCTGCCGATGTCTCGAAGTTTCCTCCACAAGTAGCGACGAATATCTGCCGTCGCATCGTACTTGTCACTGAGCTTGATGTGGTATGCGAGTTGGTAGAGGTACCCTTCTGGGTCCGGGTCCAGCGTGCTGCGTATGGCCCATTCTGGCCTGCTGGCGAGGAAGATGCGGAAAGGGAGATCGTTATCGAGGAGACAATGTTTGATGGTGGATAGGAGCTCCGCTTGGTTCTCTTCCCCGGAACATTCGTCGAGACCGTCGATCAAGATGGCATGGGGAAAGGTATTGCGGTCCAGTTCCCCGCTCGCACAGACGCGTTTGAAGGGCGAAACTACGAGTGTGTCCATCTGAGTCTTGATCTTTTTGCCGAAGATAAGGGGATCTTTTTCGACGGCCTTGGCCATGGCATCTTGCAAGGCTGAGTTGTGTAGGCCTATTTGGCATGCGATAGTCGGTACGATGTGAGTTAAGTCGTTTCGAGTGGGGTCTCCCGCGGAAAAGAAGAATGCCGAGCCAAGGGTGTTGGAGCCCGAGCAAAGCTCAGCTATCGTTTGCTGTAGCGCTGATTTTCCCGCTCCTGCTGCTCCGGTCATACAAAGCAAACGCTGGGGACCATCGCGATCTTGGATCCAATCCACGAGCTCCTTGGTAACTTCGACGCGAGTATCTTCATCACATTTCGGTGGATCAAATCGAGTCCTGGAGTCATGGAGGGCATTTGAGGCAGTGTTCTCTAACAGCATCTTCCAGCCTGTGGGTCAAAACATCGAAGTTGAGAATCGTTCGTTGAGTAAGACGGTCATGCAAACATGCAACATACCATCTATCCGATTACCCTGACCAATTTGAACATTTTGAGAGGAACCGACGTTGATCATGTTTTCCACGTTGAACCTCTGTGCATTTGCAAACATCGATATAGACGCGGTATGCTCCATGGGCGATGAGTTGCTGTGGGCGCTTGCGGCCGTATTGGAATGGGACGGCAACAGATGCTCAGATGTGGTGACCGGGATTGCCGGATCCACAGACGAGCCCTCCTGCTTCTCCACCGGTGGTGGGGCATGAACATGGCCTGGCAAACCTTCTCCTGCCGATTGACCACGAGGGATCTCCAGCCCGTCTCTAGGATGCCATTTAGAGGAGGAGATCAGGGAGCCGGAACCAACAACGAAAGAGTTGATGATTCTCTCCTTGGGTTTAGGGGCCATACGGGCGACCACAGCAATGAAGCCTCGATGAGAGTTTGGAGAGTTGAGGAAGGGCCTGTATAGCTCTGTGTTGAGCCTGACATGAGATCAAAATCGTGCGGGTAGATTACCTTTTGCGGGTTCGAGTCAAGGTATGTTTTTGAGGGGGGCGATGAATTTGCGTGAAATCTTCGATWAAAAAANCGTCCATGCACTGGTACCACCAAATCGACCACTGCCTGTGACTTCAAGCTTCAATTCTCATGGAGTACCGAACGTAGAATATACAAACCCAATGGCTGCGGAGGCGACTTTCTCGCTACCCATGAAACGTCGTCGCAAAAGAAATCCCCTAAGTATCTTGAAAGATAGGCCCTCGATCAGTCTACCTCTGTTTATGTCTTGGCAGCTGCCTTTGACCACCTCTTTCGCCCGTTCTGCATCCTTTGATACCGGTAATTGTTCCCGCTTTGACCTCAGTATTGTAGGAAGGGTCTACTATACGTCGTGATTCAGACCAAACTGCCAAAACTCTCATCTTCTATTATAAGGAATTGCTATTATCAGGCATCGCTAAAAGGTAAGCTCAAAAGCTGCACACCGATTAAAANTTCAGGTATTTCCAACTATGCCAATAGATGGAATTCAAGAGAACGGTGTTGCCTTCAGCCAGCCTCTCGGCGCCTTCTCTGTGATCTCGGCGTCGCAATGGCCAGATACCGTTAGCACACGCCATTGACGCCCTCAAACCGGGGTCCACAATAATACGCTCGCAGATTCACTGACTGACATTGTGTTCAAAGCTAAGCTATAAGCACAGTAAACATCTTACCTCAAGCAACTCACAAACTGAAGGATAACCTGATATCAATGAATTTTGTCATATTCAAAGCCAGTCAACATTGGAACAATCCAGAGCCTCACCGAGATCCCAATGCCGTAGCGAAGCAAGGCAAGGCTTGTTTTCGATAAAATAACTCCATGCACCAGGAATACACACCAACCACTGCCTGCGACTCCAAAAGACAGTTTGGACTGGAAGGGGGAGTAGTGAAGGTTCATAGAACTGCGCACATCTAGTTAACCGAACGTCCGTTTCTCCGTGAAGATTTGAGTCAAATTTGGAGTTGGAGTTGAAGGAAAGGGTTGAATGGGGGGTAGCCCATTTTCCCAATCTCTTTGGTTCACGACTGCTGGGGGTTCCATCGACAATTCCTTGTGGAGAGTATGGATGCGTTGTACGCGCTTTTATACATGCGCACCTGAGTGCAATGCAGCACCGTAAGTTGCTGGCTCTGTCGTCCACTTCCCCAACGTAACTTGACACCGGGTTTTGAGTTTAGCCTACTTATTGACTTTCAAAAATTCACTCCTGAACACAGATCTATGGTAATTGATAATTGTCGTACTACTTGCTTATGTTAAAATTTGCTGTAGTCTTCCGAAGGCTACTAAGTTATCCTGTACTTGTATTCTTGAGTCCCTAATTTGTACTATGTGAAGCATGACTCGGACGTAACTGTCAAGGAACCAACGGAGGAACAGGTTGATAACGCATACACAAGCAGAATGGGTCAAGGGAAGATAAATACGTGATGCCCACATCTTCGGGAGGACTAGGAAGAATGGGAAGAGGTTCCGACCTACGCTTCTTCATCGCCCTAGTCCTGAAAATCATATTCCTTGTATGCTGCTTCCCACTTATCGGAATACGATCTCACAATGTCTGCCAACTCGGGCTCGTGGAGCTCATCCTAGAGAGGAAACAGGAAATGGAAATTAATTCAAGATTGCAATGAGACTTGATGAAAAGAGATGTTCATACGTGGAGGCGTTGGGTAGCGTTAATCATGAAGCGTCGCAAGTCACGAAACTGATCATCAAGCCAATCTATCCGATCTTTTGCAAGTTGGGATATGAGTCTTTCGTCAAATCTTCCCCATCCGTTATTGCGGGTAAAAGCAATTAGTTGAGGATCGTCGACATATGTTATTTGGTGCTTAGAGTAGTGGAGCAGCACTTTGAGTATCCTAGAAAAGCTCCCTAAGCAAAAAGGTTGCTAGTGCCTCAGTGACTTGGTCGGAATGGATAACGGTGACTCACATTCATTCAAGAAATCTTCACGTTGAAGTATCTTCTGAAGACAGGACTTCGTAACGTATTCGCGAACCTGCGTTTCCGAAACAAATAGGTGCTGAGCACGAAACTCGCTGTCCAAAAACTCCGAAAACGATTGGTGGTAGAAGCGCATCTGCTTCCTTTGGAAGAAGACAAGTGAGTGCAGGTCAGAACAAAGATCTTCATGACCCCCCTCGTCAAGTCCAATGATTTCATCGAAATGGGCAGCTTTCATTCCGATGTCACACCGCCTGAGGGCATTCATCTGATGAACGCGGAGGAGGAGAAGGAAATCTCGTCCTCGATTCGTGTCAACGGCCTCGTACATTTCCTTCGCGGTAGAAAGAATGTTTCTGTAGAGCATATCGAGGTGTTCGAATGGCCGTGTTTGTTGACCAGCTTCTGGAGTCCAGTTCACGACTGTCCGTAGCCTATCCACCGGCGAGCTGCGGCGCTCTGATACGTATTTGAACACTGTCGCAGCGTAAATAAACTGCCCTGAAGCTGCCACCACGAGCTTCTCGATGTCCTCCTGCGTTGGCCACAGATGAGAATGTCCTCGACGGTCGCGACTTCGCCTCCCGATGTCTCGAAGTTTCCTCCACAAGTAGCGACGAATATCTGCCGTCGCATCGTACTTGTCACTCAGCTTGATGTGGTATGCGAGTTGGTAGAGGTACCCTTCTGGGTCCGGGTCCAGCGTGCTGCGTATGGCCCACTCTGGTCTGCTGGCGAGGAAGATGCGGAAAGGAAGATCGTTATCCAGGAGACAATGTTTGATGGTGGATAGGAGCTCCGCTTGGTTCTCTTCCCCGGAACATTCGTCGAGACCGTCGATCAGGATGGCATGGGGAAAGGTATTGCGGTCCAATTCCCCGCTCGCACAGACGCGTTTGAAGGGAGCAACCACGAGTGTGTCCATCTGAATCTTGATCTTTTTGCCGAAGATAAGGGGATCTTTTTCGACTGCCTTGGCAATGGCATCCTGCAAGGCTGAGTTGTGTAGGCCTATTTGGCATGCGATAGTCGGTACAATGTGAGTTAAGTCATTTCGGGTGGGGTCTCCCGCGGAGAAGAAGAAGGCCGAGCCAAGGGTGTTGCAGCCCGAGCAACGCTCGGCTACCGTTTGCTGTAGGGCCGATTTTCCCGCTCCTGCTGCTCCGGTCATACAAAGCAAACGCTGGGGACCATCGCGATCTTGGATCCAATCCACGAGCTCCTTAATAACCTCGACGCGAGTATCTTCATCACATTTCGGTGGGTCGAATCGAGCCCTGGAGTCATGGAGGGCATTAGAGGCCGTGTTCTCTAACAGCATCTTCCAGCCTGTGGGTCAAAACATCGAAGTTGAGAATCGTTCGTTGAGTAAGACGGTCATGCAAACATGCAACATACCATCTATCCGATTATTCTGACCAATTTGGACATTTTGGGGGGAACCAATGTTGATCATGTTTTCCACATTAAACCTCTGTGCATTTGCAAACATGGATATAGATGCGGTATGCTCTATGGGTGATGGGTTGCTGTGGGCGCTTGCGGCCGTGGANTGGGTCCATATTGGGATGGGACGGCAACGGATGCTCAGGCGTGGTGATCGGGATTGCAGGATCCAGGGAGGCCGAGTCCCCAGGCTTCTCCAACGGTGGTGGGGCATGAACATGGCCTAGCAAACCTTCCCCCGCCGAGAGACCACGAGCGATCTCCTGCCCGTCTCTAGGATGCCATTTGGAGGAGGAGATCAGGGAGCTAGAGCCAACAACGATAGATCTGATGCTCCTTTCCTTGGATTTAGGGAGCATACGGGCAACCACAGCAATGAAGCCTCGATGAGAGCCGGTGAAGAGCTGCACAGCTCTTTCTTGAACCTCGAACATGAGATCAAAATCGTGCGGGAAGATTACCTAATAGTCACCAAGAGGCGTAACTGATCTATACACTAAGGCATAGGCCGTCAGTGTCGACAATGGCCCAACTTGCGTATGATGTTCAAGAATGTTTAAGTAGTATGAGCATATGATTTAATTGCTACACCCTGTATAACAAGCAGTCGTCCTTGTTCCATCCCCTCTCGTATCAATATTTCTTAAATTAACCCTCCGGCTATGAAGCTTCTAGTAGTTGGACATCCCAGGGGGCTCACGCTCGAGTGGGACAGTCGCTGCTAGCCCTTCATAGTTACCAAGACGACGAACGATAGGTCTTTCTCGGGGGTTTCCCTATCTAGTCGGCTTGGGGGTTGGTGTCAGTGATGGCAGACCAACCTTAGAAACTTACACACACACACACAATAGTTGTCCGGAAATTCGCTTCCTCTGAACCTTTGCGCCGACGAGAGCTACGTATGTGCCGGCTTCCGATGCATCGTAGGAAAGTAACGCGGCGGTTAGAACCTCGAATCACAAGAGCCACTTCAGTGCTATGTGCAGAATCGTACTTCTCTGCTTCGTGTGTTTGCGCGTTTCGTCGTCATCACCTGCCCCTGTTCATCCCGCCCCCGGTTTGATGCTAAACGGTATGGGAGTGAGGCGTTCTTCGTCCGGGAGATGCGAGCAAACCTTGTCCATTCCCTCCATCCTGGGCGCTATGCTCGTCCCCGTATTTCGAAGTCAGCGGAACTCTACCATTGATACCGAACTCACTTCGGGGGTTGAATGGTCCAATTTGCGATGATTCCTGCACAGCACTACGGATTTGTCCGAGCTCACGTAGTTCAAGCAGCTATTCCGTGTCCATATAGATTCCTGCCCTGCGACGAGAGACCTGATCGAGCATTTGGCCTAACGCTGTGGTAAGCAGACCTCATGAATAGAATGTCTTTATGGTTTCTCACTTCCGCGCAGCATCACCCATCGACTCGGTTCAAACCAAACTTCGATTATCATGATCATGATGTTCCATCGTTGAAGTGTATACTTTGCCACTAATCTTCCGTTTGTTCGCTTCGGTTCTTCCACTGGCTTCATGATTATCTGCCCATCGCTGATTGAACTTGCTCTTAGTTTCCAGCGGGACTGAATCATGGAACCACAGCCCCAAACTACCAGTATATAGCAGGCAACCGGCTGCAAGGAGGTGATATATCCTTAACGCCTCGTCCCTCCCACCTGTCCACCTCGGAAATCGCCAAGCAGGTGCAACCCCAATGTCTCTTCTTCCACAGTTCTGGTCGTGGACTTTCTTCGACTATGTTGTCGCTTACATTGGCGTGAAAGGGGATCCCGACAATCCAATTAACTCCTTACCAAACGCTAGTGAGGAGCTAGTGGCTGATTCAGCGACATGCATATTCCTCTCGGTTCTTGCAGGTTTCACCCTCTTTGTATGTATAGTCAACCCTTTGATAACCCCTTTCCCTGTCTCTTTCTAGGGATACTCGCAGGAACTTCAGTCACCCTCATCAGATTGATTGCTCAACAGAACCGGATTTGTCGAAATCTTCCTCCCGTAAAACATAGAACGAGCGCTTATGCTGTCGGAAGCCTCGTCTTGTTCCTCCTGTTCGCTGCTGGAACTATCATCTACTGCACAAAGTTCATCCTATCGATAAAGGAGCTATTGTGCTTCCTTAGGACCATGGAAATGGATGAATATAAGACGGTTAAAAAGGCTTTATGGTGTAATGGGAAGAACCTATTCACTCTGAGAGGCCCCGAGTCACCGTATCCTGGAACTCCTACAGTACGCTCTAGAGATACGCTTGACCATATGCTGTCCTTTGCGTTTGGGATCATAGCTCAGCTTATATTGTTTATCGCAGATGGCCTCTTGGTAAGGCTTTCTCCGTTGCCATAATAGCCCGAAGTTTGAATTCTAGTTTTCCTTTCCTTCTATGATTTAGGTGTACCGATGCTATCTCATCTTCATTGATAAACGAGCAGTTTATATACCTGTTATGGTCATCTATGTCATCTGCATCGGTGAGTCGAATCATACTATCTTGGGCAGACATATATATGTTCAATCATTTTAGTGATCTCAATGCTCGAGTTGTATCCCACTCTCGGATTCCAGGATGAGTTCCTAGCTGTAACGGGTACCCATGTGGTGCGAGCTTACTCGCCACTTCGAGGGATAGCAGAGACCGATATGCTGATATGTTGGTTCATCACATCTCTCATTACGAACATTCTGGTCACCACCTCCATCATTTCCCGCATCTTCCGTCAACTGTCCCTCGCTGCTAGCCTCACTCGTACCGCGTAAGTTAAACTCGACTATGGGAGCCGGTTCACTGAGTTGACTTCCCGAACTTCCAGGCAGCCACTCGACAGCGATGGGCAAATCCCCCAGGAGAGTAATGGAAGTGGTGCTGGGGAAGGTGGCGAGGGGGTCAGACGACGATTGATGATGACAACTTGGATTCTCCGACTCTGGCGCAGAGGCAGAGATGCTATGCATAGGTGGCACTGGCAGTCGGTGTACACCGGGGTCATCGTCATTTTGATTGAAGCTGCTTTACCCCCCGCACTATGTGGCATCGCAGCAATGGTCGCGTTTTGCATGAACTATAAGGGGGCGCGATGCGTAGTACCATTCCAGACCAGGAACTGGCGCCAGCAGATACCGATCCGATTTTTCTTGACGCTTTGGCTCGGGACCAGTGTACGTCGTTTTCCACCCTATGTGGCCTTGCGCGTGTACCGAGACTGATCTTGTTTATGTTCATATTGTGAAGGTCTTGGCCCCGCAACTCATCGCAATTCACGCATTAAAGAGAAGGCAACGGTCGATGCTTGAAGTTGCATCACTAAATCGTGGTGTGGGGTCCGGGGAGAGACCTCAGCTAGCGCCTATCGTGTTCGGAAATCGACATGACATAGAATTCCAAACAAAAGAAGAAGAGGAATCTACCATGGATATCAAGTCTCCAGGCTTGTTCAAACGAGACGAGGGGAAGGGCAGTTTTGAATCGTCAGAGTCCGAGTGAGAGTCGCCGTGGAGATGACAGAGAGCCAAGATCGCATTATGAAGAAATACGTTGGACTGTTTTTCGTTGTATCCATGTATTAATACAATTAGGCTATTTTACCTTTAATCCAGCCAACTGTTCGAAGGCTACTAAGTTATCCTGTACTTGTATTCTTGAGTCCTTAATTTGTACTATGTGAAGCATGACTCGGACGTAACTGTCAAGAAACCAACGGAGGAACAGGTTGGTAACGCATACACAAGTAGAATGGGTCAAGGGAAGATAAATACGTGATGCCTACATCTTCGGGCGGACTAGGAAGAATGGGAAGAGGTTCCGACCTACTCTTCTTCGTCGTCCGAGTCCTGAAAATCATATTCCTTGTATGCTGCTTTCCACTTATCGGAATACGATCTCACAATGTCTGCCAACTCGGGCTCGTGGAGCTCATCCTATAGAGGAAACAGGAAATGGAAATTAGTTCAAGATTGCGATGAGACTTGATGAAAAGAGATGTTCATACGTGGAGGCGTTGGATAGCTTTAAACGTAAAGCGGCCCAAGTCGCGAAAAAACTGACCACCAGGGTAATTTAACTGATAAGATATATTTTGGGATGAGAAGCTTTCGTCAATTCTTCCCCATCCGTTATCGCGAGTAAAAGCAATGAGTTGAAGATCGTCGACATATGTGATTTGGTGCTTAGAGTAGCCTAGCAGCGCTTTGAGTATCCTAGGAAAGCTCCCTAAGCGAAAAAGTTGCTAGTGCCTCAGTAACTTGGTCAGAATGGATAACGGTGACTCACATTCATTCCAGAGATCTTTACGTTGACACATCTTCTGGAGACAGGACCCCGTAACATGTTTGCGGATCTGCGTTTCCGAAACAAACAAGTGCTGAGCACGAAACTCGCTTTCCAAAAACTCCGAGAACGACTGGTGGTAGAACCACATGTGCCCTGCTTGGAGGAAGACAAGTGAATGCAGGTCGGAACAAAGAGCTTCAAGCTCCTTCTCTTCAAGTCCAATGACCTCATCGAAAAGCTCAGAGGGCCACGTCCATCGGATGTCATGCCGGCAGAGAGCATTCACCTGATGGGCTCGGAAGAGCAGAACGAAGTCTCGTCCTCGATTGGTGTCAACAGCCTTGTACGTTTCCTTCGCAGTAGAAAGGATGTTCCTATAGAGCATATCGAGGTGTTCGAATGGCCGCGTTTGTTGAGCAGCTTCGGGTGACCAGTTCACGATTGTCCGTAGTCTGTCCACCGGCGAGCTGTGGCGCTCTGATACGTATTTGACCACGGTCGCGGCGTAGATAAACTGCCCTGAAGCTGCCGCTACGAGCTTCTCGATATCCTCCTCCGTTGGCCACAAATGAGACTGCGCTCGACGGTCGCGGCTTCGCCTGCCGATATCTCGAAGTTTCCTCCATAAGTAGCGACGAATATCTGCCGTCGCATCGTACTTGTCACTCAGCTTGATGTGGTATGCGAGTTGGTAGAGGTACCCTTCTGGGTCCGGGTCCAGCGTGCTGCGTATGGCCCATTCTGGTCTGCTGGCGAGAAAGATGCGAAAAGGGAGATCGTTATCGAGGAAACAATGTTTGATGGTGGATAGGAGCTCCGCTTGGTTCTCTTCCCCGGAACATTCGTCGAGACCGTCGATCAGGATGGCATGGGGAAAGGTACTGCGGTCCAGTTCCCCGCTCGCACAGACGCGTTTGAAGGGAGCAACTACGAGTGTGTCCATCTGAACCTTGATCTTTTTGTCGAAGATCAGGGGGTCTTTCTCAACGGCCTTGGCAATGGCATCTTGCAAGGCTGAGTTGTGTAGGCCTATTTGGCATGCGATAGTCGGTACGACGTGAGTTAAGTCGTTTCGAGTGGGGTCTCCCGCGGAGAAGAAGAATGCCGAGCCAAGGGTATTGGAGTCCGAGCAACGGTCAGCTACCGTTTGCTGTAGCGCTGATTTTCCCGCTCCTGCTGCTCCGGTCATACAAAGCAAACGCTGGGGAGCATCGCGATCTTGGATCCAATCCATGAGCTCCTTGGTAACCTCGACGCGAGTATCTTCATCGCATTTCGGTGGGTCGAATCGAGCCCTGGAGTCATGGAGGGCATTAGAGGCTGTATTCTCCAACAGCATCTTCCAGCCTGCGAGTCAAAACACCAAAACACCACAAGGTTGAGAATCGTTCGTTGAAGAAAATATCCCTACATACCATCTATCCGGTTGCCCTGAGCAATTTGGACATTTTGGCAGGAACCGATGTTGATCACGTTTTCCATGTTAAACCTCTGTGCATTTGCAAACATTGAAATAGATGCGGTATGCTGTATGGGCGATGAGTTGCTGTGGGCGCTTGAGCCCGTGGATGGGTCAATATTGGAATGGGACGGCAACAGATGCTCGGGTGCGGTGACCGGAATCGCAGGACCCACGATCGGGCTCTCTTCAGGCTTCTCCAACGGTGATGGGGNTATGAACATGGCCTAGCGAACCTTCCTCTCCCGGCAGACCATGAGCTATATCTTGCTCGTCTCTGGGACGCCTTTTGGAGGAGGAGAACAGGTTGCCAAAACCATCAACGATGGACTTGAATGTCTTTTTNCTTCGGTTTGGGGAGCATAAGGGCGACCACAGCAATGGAGCCTTGATGAGAGTTGAGGAAAAGCCTGCACAGTCCTGTGTTGAACGCTGAGCCCTGAAGGCCTGATATGAGATCAAAATCATGTGGGTAGATTGATTACCTTTTGCGGGTTTGACGGCTACTATATTTCCGACGGGGAGACGAATTTGCACGAAAGGTTCGGACTCATCGCTCAGGCCCTTTAAATTTGTAGTGCAAGTTGGAGAAATACCAAACTATCACGCATTGATAATTCTTACCCCAGGCTAGTTGAACACACTCAGCAGTCGTTGATCGAGCCATAGTTCGCTGTCACCCAATCGACCACTGCCTGCGACTTCAAATCGCACGAGGTGCCGAGCGTAGAATAGACATTCACACCTCGCTCAGTCTTGACTATATTTAGACCCGGGCCCAGATTGCGGGCTACATATTTCAGACGTTGTGGCATGTTCGCGCCTACATAAGCACCACAAATCCCATCCCTGCACTCCTGCCTTGAAATACAGACCTATGATAAGACATACAGATCGCAGGCCACCCTGGCAGAATAATTACTCATCCGAAACGTCCTACTGTACGTCGCGGACACAGGAAGCGGGGAAGGCTCAGGCCGTATCTAGTTTTCATCATTAGCACCTCAAAATATCCTTTTTCTACACACATACCACGGGTATACTACATTAGACTACATCTTAAATTACAAGTTGTCCATGGGGCTGCGTGCCACAACCCCCAAGCGTCCGTGCGCCGACTACTATAATACTATGACGAACCCAACAGCTTCTCCTTATCCCCATGCACGACGCCCCCCTCTCTTGATTTTTTGACTTTCGCCCTCCTCACCAATGCTTCCCGGATTTTGATGATACCCCAAGTTAAAATGAAGAGGATGATCTGAGAGGCGGTGATACCCCCCNAACGCGATAAGCAGGGTTTTCAGGTTCTTCGGATCGAGGAACGTATAAGCTGTTTGCAAAATCATGAGTGGATTAGTTCACCGTAAGGAAAAAAAAAAGGGGGGGACGCTTGTAGACGTACGATAGAATCCCTGTGTGGCGAACGTGACGTACGCAGTCGCGACGTACAACCCGAGGATGACGACCGTCCAGAGGAGGTGCAGCCATGGATGCGGCCCAGCGTTGGTGAAGAACAGTTCGAAGAGTCCGAATGCGGCGTTCAACGAGTGCTTGGTGATGTTCGAGAATGCTTTTTTTGGCGCAGAGTCAGCGTCTTCTTTCCGAGCGGGTTATCGGAGCTAGGGTGGCAGGCAGACGTACCTTCAAAGAAATCTTTGAACGGGTTTTCTGAGGGTGCGATGAGGCCCCAGTATACGATCGTCACGACGAGCGCTGCAGTAACACCGTCAGAATCTGCTTCTAAAAATCAGACGAAGAGAGAAAGACTCACGGAAAGTAACGATCGTCGTATACAACAAGGCGTGCAAATACTGCCATATCCACGGCCAACCCTGCAGGGGATACCGCGCAGGCATTCCAGGGCGCTCACGCTGCAACGCTCTCGAATACTTCCAGGTTTGGAGTCCCGATGCCCAAAAATATCCACACAACCCAAAGTAGGAGAGGTTGGTGAAGAACGAGAAGAATTTCTGCGCGTTCTTGAGGACCAAGGCTTGGAATATGATGCAGAAGATGAGGACGCCGGTGATGAGGACGGCGAGGGACAGCCGGATCCATGCTAGGGTGCGTGGCTTGAAGAGGTACGAGGTGACATATTTGGCCGAGGGGTCGAAATTGGACGAGGGGGACATCGACTTTAGCTTGAGCCCGGGGGAAGGAGGAGAGGCTGACTCGGAACGCGTTGAGAATCAAAGGGTACCAAGAAAGAGAGAGGGGGAGCGAGAGGAGGTATGCAGCAACATTCTCCACCCTGATATTTATGATTGACAGAAAACAACAAGCGAAANCTTGCGGGGGGACCCCGAGCCCNGAAACCCGAACTGCCGCTATCAAGAGGTGAAACGAGGCCT
>JANBPK010001388.1:0-16785 GCA_027579435.1 Candolleomyces eurysporus | reverse complement strand
CGGAAGAATGGGCTGGTATTCGGAAGACCTACAATCGCGTAGTGCCGTTGATGCCAGGCTGACTTCTCGCAAAGGTAAGCCGGTGGAAAGGAAGCATTTCGAAAAGATGCCACCAGAATCCTTTCAGCGATTCTTGAAACTCGATTTGCTCGGTGGATAAGAGTTTGCGTTTGTACGTGCCTACCCGAAGGCCAACCTCGACGGCTTGCGATGCCATCCACCGCAAAGGTGGCCGACTACGATCCATCCCGGCGTTGTTGGCGTTTCCACCGCCGCTACAATGCAAGGTTATCATCGAACAGCCAGAGGACGAGTAATGACGAGGAACTTACATGTCGGAGTGTCCTCCAGGGAACCATACTTCCAATACTTGCGGATGAACGCGGTCACTATGACTCCTTCGGCCCGATTTGTCCTTGGCTTCTACCCCGGGAGGGCGCAAGGATGTGCCTCCCCACGCATACTCAGGCAGGAACTTCACTCTTCGCTCGTCCAAAGCCAATGCGTGACGAAAATAGCAGACGTGAGTCATGCCCTCTGTCGTTCCAGGTAACACCCGCTTCCCTCTTGCAACGCCGATGGAAGAGACCGTGTCCCTTGTTAAGGATATGAGTGTGAAATCGTTGACGCTGATCCAAATATCACATACCACGCTCCGACAAAATGAACTCTAACATCTGGGCGCGAGAACGCTTGTTTGAACCGTTCGGCCATCGATACCTCTCCTGACTCCGGGGAAGCCTTCTTTTCCGCCAATCCCAGCGCTTCTTTGAAGCGTTCTCCCCACGTCGGTTTGCCTATCGACACATCCGGCTTAGCCAATCCAACGGGATCAGCCCATTCTTCGTTGCTGGTTGGGTCTGCGTAGAGCTCGTATGCACTGTAATGAAGCACGATCGTGTAAGGATCAAACGATCATAGCTTACTGGATAGGTCCGAGATACTCACAAAGGGATCTGCATCTCGTTTCCCTTATGTATAAGGCCGACCTGCGTTCGTTGAATAGCAAATTCGGGGAGATTGGACGAGCAACGTACCTTTTCAATCATCGCCGACAGCGCGCGGACTTGGAAGGCTCCACGGGAGAAACCTAGCCACTATTCAACAGCGGTTCGTCATTGAAAGGGTAGGTCGCTTACCGAACAAAAAAATACAATCACCCTCCTGGTAATTGTCTGCCAGCCACCGATAGGCACCTTGGACAGTCTTTTCGAAATTCCTGTACATCGTTGATAGAAATCAGGAGTCGACATCGTAGGGTAATCAAATGACTTACCAGGCGATCGCCAAGTCGACCTTGTGCCACAGAACTTGCTTTCCATATTTCAGGGACCTCCAGTGCGGTCGAGCGTATGTCCCGATTCCGCTATTGTACCAGGTACATTGGTCGTCGTCGGGCCCCTTCAGGATGAGATTGTAGAGCTCGATGACATTTGTGTTCTAGCACAACGAGTTAATGACAAGTCGGCGGGACTCGCGTGTCCCGTTAGTATGTATGCACGCACCTTCGTCCCAAACTGATTCGCAGTGCCGTCAATGCAGACAATGAGATTCCGGCCACCCATCTTGTGGCCGCAAGGCATCGTCTTCAACTCAGGTTTCGGTCGCGAGTGTTTCGGACAGCAACGGCAATCACAATCTTCAGTGTCGTTCTCTGCCGAACGGCGTCAGTCATCTGATCTCGACGTTGGGTACAAATTCGTGCTTACCACGAGGCGCTTTATGGGGAGGACCTCGACGATTGTGGCTCCCTTTTGCATCGTGCTCTGAGTGAAGATGTCAATGACTTCGTCACAGGGGATAGCATTCAGTCAGTACTCACCCGGAAGGTCGTCAACCTCAACGACGCGCTTCCTCGCTTCCATGATCCAGAGGTAATACTAGGGGTTGAGAAGCTGTCGACGGAGGAGTGGGAAGCATGCTCTATATACCAACGGTTCGGGGTTTACCTTGTGCCCAAAATTGAGTGAAACGTTTTCAACATCGGTATAATGACAGATGACATTTCATGAACTGATTGTCGCCCATAGAGGTGAAATGAAGTGTGTCTGCCTCGAGGGTTATCGCATGTTGAATTATTTCGCCACGAGTATAAATTTTCAGAACGCGAGAACGTCAAATGGAATTTGGGGCAAACCTGAGTATTGAGTCATGGAACACGAATGCTGCGACATAAAGACTTCCGCCATCACCACGTTGGTTTCGCCTTTAAATGAAGATATCAATAGTGACAGGAGACTGGTGAGGCGCTCGGGATCCAATAAGAAGAGCCAAATGTTCACACCTTCGGCGCCACCTGCAAATCCCTGCAAACCTCCTCGAGGCTCGAACGAATCAGAAAGCTCAAAGAAACCCTTACAACGATGGTGACAGGCGATACGACGTGTCCCGGGACATGCGGAGCTGTCCTTGTTCTCCATATCAACGTGAGCCGAACTACGCCCATCGCGAGGCAGTCGCGAGGCATGGCTCAGGGTCTCAGGCAATTCCGTGTATGAGGTCAGGAAGCTGGATGAGCCCTATGACCGTTGACGCTCATCTAACCTAGTTTGTTGCCTTGAAAGGCGCCGAATCTACATTTCTTCGATCAGATCGTTCTCTACACATCTGCACCCTTTCCCATCCAAGGGGAAGGTTCAGCCATACTTGCCCCGGGGTACATGAGCAAAGACACCTTCACCATTCAACCTGTACGCCACCGCGGCCGAGAAGGAAACGTGAGTAGTTGACTGAGATATTGACTGAGATAAAAAGGTAGCGAAAGAAATGAACGCACGAGTGCACTCCCTCGTAGATGGGATCTGAGAACGTTGCGGGAAGACATTGAGTTGAGAGGCCTGGTATCTCCGTTTGCTGGTAGCCTCAAGAGATTGAGATGGTGGGAAGCCGGAGCTGTCGCGAATCGATTGCGTTCGCTGTTTGCTTAAAACAAAAAGGTCAGATGGTAGGCCCTGAGAGAACGAAGCTTACAGAAATCCGTCCATCGCCTTGAATAGTCGCTAGCGGCAAGTCCATATCCATATATCTTGTCTGCTGAAACTCCCATTCACGCTATCAACTTCGAGAAGAGATTCAATGGTTTGGCGAACGGGCTGAATAGCTCTCGATCATGCGTATATTCAATGTTCGGGTATTTTAGGCCTGACGCGATGAGTTAGAGCTATGACAATCCGGGAGCCTGGGAAGGGAGGAGTACACGTACATAGGACTGTGGTGCGAAGTGTGTGTCTGGAAGAGATGCCAGCGCTATCTTGACTGGGTGCGTATAGAGCTGTTGAAGGAAGGAATGTTCGATAACAAATTATGGATATAATTGGTGCTGATTGAGGTAGGAGTCAGGAAGATAATTCGACGCACCAAATTTGCGCTGGGGCGGAATTGAGAGTTCTTCTGCACGCCGTGACCAATTAGCCAACTTGAGTGAGTGTTGCCCACAAAATAGCCCTTGAAGTGAACCAGAAAAAGGTGAAGCGACGCAGGGGTGGAAATTCGATGAACAGAAGTGGAGACAGCGGTTCAACGTGCTGCGCCGAAGATGGAGGAATGAAAGCCTGGGAGGACCCAGAGTCAATGCAGAAGCGAAACAATGAGCACAAAACTCGGTCAACTCGCACGAATGCAAAAGAGAAGCGACGGAAGAAAAGATGGTCAATTGGTGTTCGTTGAGTTTTACATGATCGAGTGATGAAGCACAATAGGTGAAGCGCGGAACGAGAGCCTGCTAGCCAGCCAGTAAATTCATGAACCATATGCAAGGCAGAGGTGTCACGTACCAACAAGTCCTTGTTCCCTGACGGGCATCCGCCACATCCCGTACAGCATCCGCCGTCTCTTTCTCCTTGCCTCGGTCACGACCGCTCTGAGCCTTCATCCGTCTCTTCCCTCGATCTTTGTCCTTCAAGTCATCTTCCTGGTTGCTGGAGGCGGTAGATACAACCCTCTCGCGCCAGGCTGCACCAGGCTCTTGAAAGACCTCGACCTATCCCTGAAAACCCCAGATGGGCGTACGGCTCACCGGAAGTCGAGGAACAGGAACCATTTCGGGTGAACGAGTCCGGGCTTTGACAATGGAGAGGGTTGCTGTGAAGGCGGAGGTGGTCGGGTATATGACGATGTAATACCCTATTCGCCAATTGGAAGAATTTTATCGTCGGCGCTGCTGGTACGGGTGGGGCTTTGGAAAAGATTCAGCGGGGCGTTCCGCTCCTCCCCCTGCAATATGCTTTCCGTTTCTTCCTGCTTGGCGAGTTCGCCCTCGAGTACCTCCAGGAGATCTGATTGTCGTGCGTTCGAGAGTTAGAGAGTTGGAGAAGGCTGAAGCAGTGGGGCTCGCAAAGTGGTGTCGCTAGAGCACAGGACGAGGCCACACGAGAGGTAGAGCGGGGTGGACACTGATAGAGGGATGGCGCAAGCTAGCGGTCAATCGTAAGGATAACCTATCGACGTTTCTGGAGGTACGTACGCTGAAAGAAATGACCTCACGCAAGATCTAGATTGATCCTCATGAGTGCGGAGCCCTCTCTCCAACGTCTCTTTGGACACCGATTTCTATGTGTGGGAAGGTGGAAGACGGTCGAGACCCGGTTGATCAAGGAGAGAATGGGGCGGCATGAGCAGGGGGTAGAGAGGGAAAGGTCAACGTCGAACGACCATCCCGTCGAGCTTGAACGCTGATTGGGTGGCTGTGACCAGAGTCGATCATCTTATCTCATCTTCTCTCCCGAAGACCGAGATGTTCGCCGCTCGATTCTCCGACAAAGTTGGGACCAGAGGCTCCGAACGGCGTTTGATTGGTGGACACCAATGCTGGCCACGACTACCATAGGGGCGGGTTCCATGAACGAGAGGGTAGTTGATGATAGTTCTGGTGGGTGCTCTCGCTCTCCCACTCACTCCGTCCCCACCCCTCGGTTCTAACACCATTCATAGTCGTGTTCCACGCACCTCCTCCATGGATCTCTGACAACCTGACTGAAGCACAAGGCGCCGATCCATCACACACCTGCTGTTGCCCTTGTCTGTCGTGTAATATGTCCCGCCGCGACGTCGTTTGGACCTGTGAATGTTTGCATACCTTGGTCATGAATGTGTAAAGACGTAAGCTGATAAGGAGGAAATGTTGAACTAAGCGAGAGAAAAGGAAAGACTTGGCCCAACTACGTCTTACTTTCTTCCCTACTAGATCACGAGGCCTGAGGCAGAGCAGATTGTATTTGAGGGTGATCGCAGTCGATGGAAGATGGTTGCCCCCCTCGTCTGCAGTCTGTACGTATGTACGAATTGGTAAAATCAGGTATGGAGGGATCAACAGTTGCTATCTTCGTGTGCAATAGTGACCCCTCAAAACGCCTATGACAGAAGCTTTGCCCTCGGAGCTGGAACTGGAGTGCGCATATAGTTGAGAGAATAAGAACCGAATGATGATTGAGTGAGCGAGTCGAGCAAGCATCAGCCCACATGGCGCAAAAGCCAGAGACT
The DNA here is from genome assembly GCA_027579435.1 of Candolleomyces eurysporus. Classification (NCBI taxonomy): domain Eukaryota; kingdom Fungi; phylum Basidiomycota; class Agaricomycetes; order Agaricales; family Psathyrellaceae; genus Candolleomyces; species Candolleomyces eurysporus. Next base: position 11,307 of record JANBPK010001388.1, on the reverse strand, counting down.
GTGATTCGTCATCGCGTCATACAGAACATAAAGAAGGATACCAGCCTCAAATTCTGCAATGAGAACAGATGAACAGGTAATCAGGTCCGTTCAAGTTCGACGCTTTCGCACTTGCATCATACACTTCCATGAGGGTTTCATACATCGAACATATCTCAATGATCATTTGTACGGTGCGTCGTCATGTGAGGTCGCTCTGCAAAAGATACAGGATGACATTCACTGGAGTATTATAGAAGAAAAAATCTGGACGCGCTCAAAGCTGTAAAGAATTACGTATTGATAAAGCATAGCGATAAAGATGCCAAAGAAAGGAACAGCATAGGAAGGACCTCGTTCTCAGACCAATATCCCTTCTGCATTCCAAATCCGAACTGTTTTATCCCAGGAGCCAGAGACAATGTGCTTGCCATCAGGCGAAATGGCGACAGACAACACATCCTGTGAGTGGCCTCGTAGCGGCTCCCCCACCTGCTTCCCCGTCTCCAAATCCCAGATCCGAATCGTCCTGTCGGAAGACCCAGAGACGATGTGCTTGCCGTCAGGCGAGATTGCGACAGAATTGACATCGCCGCTGTGCTCCCGTAGCGGCTCTCCCACWTGTGTCCCCGTCTCCGCATCCCAGATCCGAATTGTCCTGTCGTCAGAGCCAGAGATGATGTGCTTGCCATTAGGCGAGATTGCGACAGACCGCACCCAATCTGTGTGCCCTTGTAGCGGCACTCCTAGCTGCGTCCCTGCTGCCGCATCCCAGATTCGAATAGTCTTATCGCGAGAGCCGGAGACGATACGCTGGCCGTCATGCAAGAAAGCGACAGACAGGACCCAATCTTCGTGCCCTCGTAGCGATTCTCCAACCTGCATCCCCATCCCCGCATCCCAGATTCGGATCGTTTTGTCCTCGGCCCCGGAGACAATGAGCTTGCCGTCAGGTGAGATTGCAACAGAATTGATGGTGTCTCCGTGCCCAAGCAGCGGTTTTCCAACCTGCGCCCCCNGTCTCCATGTCCCAAATTCGGATCGTGTTGTCCCAAGAGCCAGAGACGATGCGCTTGCCGTCAGGGCAGATGGCGACAGCCCGCACCCACGATCCGTGCCCTCGAAGTTCGAATAGGGAGTTCATGTCTTGAATGCATAAAGTTAACTAGACTTGTCATTCCATATGAGAAGATCACCTCTACTTACCCTCGGTATATCGACCCAGGAAATGTTCTGCCACGTTCCCTTCATCACTTTTTGAGAGATGCGCCAGCATGACCCTGATTCGATGCCATTTTTGGAGCTTGAGATTTTGCGAGTGATCGCCCAATATGTGCATCGTGGTGCGGAGGAGTCGACACTTCACTTCAGCGTGAGGTACATCTTGCTCCCAGAGACTGATGGTTTCAATCACTTCGTCGTATATGGCCTGTGCCCCTTCCCCAGAGTCTATGCCATACCATCAGTTGAAAACCCGCTTTATCTTGGAGATACCGTATAACTTACAATCTCCGATGATTTGCTTCAGTGTATCCTCGACCTCCTTTCCCTCCATGAACCTTTTCAGTACTGTTCTTGCGTACTCGAAGACGTCGATTTCTAACCACCCTTTAGAGTTTGAAAGACCATCTTCGCGAAGCTCGTCCCAGAACCTCCGTGTTTCAGCCGAAGAGAGAGTCCGTGTTCGGCGAAATGGACGAAGCAGTCGATGCGGCGCGCCTCTATCCTCAGTGAATCCAGATTCAGGTTTTGGTTGTATTTCGAAATCGTCGGAATCAGGCCATGGTAATCTGGGTCCCACATCCTCGTTGACCGCATCATTGGCTTCGCGGAGTGGAGGCCGTGCTTTAGGAATATAGGGGTGAGATGTTCCGGCCAGGATGAGTGAGCTATGTATTTTCTGGCCCTCATGTATCTTCCTCTCGGACCAGAAGTGAGGCCTTTCGGAATGTGAGTCCACAATTGATGGTTCGGAGGAGATCACTTACATTCGAGTAGTCTCTTTGCAATCCGGACTTCTCGCAAATGTCAGCCTTCGGAAGGGAAGAATCTCAAACAGGTGCCAAATCCCCGTGAGGGATTCTTGGAACTCGATTTGCTCGCTCGACGAGAGTTCTCGCTCAAATGGCTCCAGTCGGAGACCAAGGGCCTCTGCTTCTGACGCCATCCACCGCAAGGGTGGTCGACTGCGGTCCATTCCGATATTCTGTACATTTCCACCTCCACTATAATTCCATCAGAAGTACATTCATAAGGAAACAGCCAATAGCGGAGCTTACATGTCAGAGTGTGTCCCCGCAAACCAGACTTCCATGACTTGCGGTGGACCGTCGTTTCGATTAAAATCGGGTATTAAGGTCTTGCCTCCCCATGCATACTCCGGCAGGAACTTCACCCTCCGCTCATCAAGGGCGAGTGCATGTCGGAAGTAGCAGACGTGACCCATACCGTCCGTCGTCCCAGGCAGTACCCGTTTTCCTCTCGCAATTCCAATTGACGAGACCGTGTCCCTATTGTCGCAGTTAGCCCAAATTCGTTCTGTCGGCAATAATTTGAACATGACATACCAAGCTCCAACGAAGTGAACCTTGACATTCTTACGGGAGAACGCTCGCTTAAATCGCTCTGCCATAGATATCGCCTGTGCTCCAGCTTGCTCCACCGGCGCCTCCTTTCTTGTGAACCGGAGAGCTTCCTTGAGGCGGTCCATCATGGAAGTCCGTTCGGCAGCAACCTGTTCAGGCGAAGCCTTGGATTTCGCCGAGCCAACTGGCGCGATTAGCTCACGGTCGGATTCTGAGTCTGCGTAAAGCTCGTAGGCACTGGGCATGCTGGATAATCAGTAATTATGCGTGATTCAATGTATCGTGTACCCACAAAGGTATCTGCATCTCGTTCCCCTTGTGAATGAGGCCGACCTAGGTCTCCCTTTCAGTACCTTGAAGTCGCCAAGATGTAGTGGCCAACACACTTTATGAATCATCGCTGATAAAGCTCGAACTTGAAATGCGCCTCGGGAGAAACCTGTTCCCAGTGAGAAACGATGCAGTCACCAGACCGAACTGTCTTTGACTTACCAAACAGGAATATGCAATCGCCGTCTTCATAGTTGTCTGACAGCCACTGGTAGGCGGCCTGTACAGTCTTTTCGAAATTCCTATGAATCATAGACACAGTGAGGGGATGGACAACATGGGAATGGGTAGTGAGACGTACCAGGCGATGGCCAAATCAATCTTATGAAGGACAACTTTGTTATAGTACTTCAATGATCTCCAGTGTGGTCGAGCATATGTTCCAATGCCACTGTTGTACCAAGTACGCTGGTTATCGCCGGTCTCTTTCATGATGAGATTGTAGATCTCGATGACATTCGTGTTCTGGTTCAAATACCCAGTCAGCAGAACGTCAAAAGGGCTAGAAGGTCCCTTTATTGCAAGCATACCTTCTTACCAAACTGATTCGCAGTACCGTCGATACAGACAATGAGATTTCGGCCGCCGCGCTTGTGGTGACCGCAAGGCAGTGGCTTCAACTCAGGCGCTGGCGGCGGGGGCTGAGGAACACGAACGGCTTCGTTCTCTGAGGAGATATGTCGGTAACTTTAATAATACAAATTTGAGTTTGACCGAGTGCTCACCATGATGGTCTTTCAGTGGGATGCCACGACTATCCTGAGGCCTTTTCGGACCACGATCTAGGAAGAAGTGTCAGAGATCTTGTCACAGAGGCGCTGGATTGGGCCAAGTTATGCTTACCACTGGCAAGGTTCTCCTCAACGATGGACTCGTCGTTTCTTCCCATCTTCAAGACCAGATGCCTGAAGCACGGAGTAGTCACAGAAGGGTGGGGAAGAGAAGCGTGCAGTCGGCCTCCTTCATATACCGGATGATTGAGAATGGTTCTCTGTCTGAAGTAACAAGGTTCAATGTCCAGTGGACTAATTGATACCGTTAGCCATGATAGCACCCGTCTACCTCGAAGATCGCCGCATGTCATATGGTTCCGTTACAGTCATATCGGCAGCAGAAAGGGAAAATGCGAACAATGTGACCACATAGAAGCTCCAGGCATAACCTAAAAATCGCGAATTTTCACCGTGTGTTTGGAGATAAGGCGCTAGTAGCAAGAGACTCGACGGCTGGCCAATATAGACAGTCTGAGAAGAACAAGAATTAGGAAGAGGAATAGACGCCAGTTCCTTTAGGACGAGGGACAACAGATACCTCTTCAGTTGGACCTCATGCTCAGCTATCGAACGATACCGACATGCCGAGTAAAAGTTGGAACATCGTCATGACAGAAACTCGTCTGAACGAGCGCCCAAACTTGCATCGCCTCGCCTGACCCAGACGTTTAGGGCCGCACCCGCCCTAGCGAGAACATAAGTGCTGACCTCCTGAGTCTCGAGCTCTAAGCTCCAAACGCTATCTGTAGTTCGCTTTCTCGTTAATTCACGCGCTCGTCTTGAGTCCTATGTAAATCAAACTGAATGGATGAACTGGTATCGAATGGACGGATCTTCAACGCCAACCTATGCATACGGCCATGATGCCTTTGCATTCGATGAGTGTTGGTAAGCGATCGAGATTCATTGAATAGCATCGGGGCAAGGACTGAGTGAGTTGTTTTNCTAGGTAGAGGCAGTTAGGAAATGAACGTACGACATCTCCGTGAAGGATAGAGCTGGAGGAGGACGGCACGTTTCAGAAACGCGGAAGAAGATAGACAGAGCAACCACCTTTTGTTTGAGTTCCAAGGCTGAGTACAGTAAACTCTTCACATAGACTACTCGAAGCAACCATGTTCGCGATGGTTCCAACTTACTTGACTGGTGAGGTTCGAGCCAGTAGAACAGACGGAACACACGAATTGATATCTTCCCGGGCACTCGGACCCGCAGCGTTCAGCTATAGCGAACATTTGATCCGCTCGCTTTAGGTCCGCCTTCCGGGCATCTTCTCCCCAGGACAGGAGAGACGCCTAGGCAGGACTCATGGCAAAATGCAAGCTAGAAGCAAGACATTCAACCAATCCCGATTCGTCCAACCTCCGAACCTCCCTGTCTCCTTATCTTCTAACCGTAATCATCCGGGTTTTCGTCCAATGTCGAGAAAAGAGAACGAAGCTCGGCGCTCACGTCAACGAGAGCCTCAAGCAGAAATTGAACGAAGGAGTAGCACTGGATCGCTTGAGACGACGCATAACATTCTGAGTAGCTGACATGGTCAAATGAGATGGAGAGAAGAACAGGAAGAGCCCTGGAAGTCGGACGAATTTAATCACACTAGACCCTAAAGAGAAGGCAGAGGTATCGAATTCAGTGGTAACGGAAACGGCAGAAGTAAAAGGCAAACGCACAGGGCATTGAGAAGACAGCATGTCATTCTTGAACGTTGCCTCTGGTGGTTTGCAATCGGATTAACTGACTGCTCACAATGGAAGAAAGATCGAACCGTCAGATGTCAATGTCGTGTCAATGTCAAAGGATGCAAAGAGAAACCCACAAGCGACTACGACAGCCTGCAACAGGTTCAGTTCGGAATCAATGACTGATTGACTGAAAGAACAAAGGAGTGAAAATTATTGAACGAAGGCCGCAAAGAGGACATAACCGTCAAACGCACGATTGTCTGCGACGGAAATGAAAGAATCTCGAAGAAAGCGATGGTTCAGACGTCGCTGTGTTTGATTGACGCGAATGAGTGTAAAAAAGAAGCTGATCCGACATAAGAGCCAAATAGAAGCTCTTCCCGTCGGTTGGGACCTGGGTTGGATGAAAGAGCCCAATAGACTCGACTGGGAACTCCAAAAGACCGAACCAAGTACATGGCCACCCCTATGAATAGCTACGAGAAAGAGTGAATGCATGAATGAGCGTCAATGAGGCGGAATGGTGAGGAGGGGGGAACGTACGAAGGTCGGACACGTTCAAGACAACGACGAATTGACGAATCAGTTCGAGTGAGGTCAAGTGGGGGAGAAACGACTGGACAAACGGTGAATGTAATACTCTTCCTATCGAACGGCTGGCCCAATGGACGACCTAGTAGGTGCTGGTAGCCACTGTGGCACCACACTCTAGGACCACCTTCATCCCTTTGTTACCTCCTGGACATACATAAACCGCCTGCATCGTCGTCGACAAAATCCAAAGCTTCATCTTCCCCATCCGTCCACTTCAATCACGACGGAACGTGTCCATTGAGCACTATGGCTTCACCTACCACCACGCCGACCCACGTCCCTACCCAGCCTACGAGTGGTACCGTGACTCCAGCGAGTTTCCCTACGACTCCGATTCCGGGATACGCCTCTCCGCCTCTGCAACAAACCCAGCCCATCCCTCCGAGTCAGTTAAGCTCTCCCTACCATGGGCGCACCGTAGAGTCCAGAGTGGAGCCGGTGAGACCCAGGGCTCGTCCCATTCCCAGCCGATTCCAAGGCATGTCGTTCTCGGCGTCCACTACGAGCCCGCAGGCCATCACCATCGCATACGCCTTCAGGAACATGAAGCCGGAGGAGCTGTACGCCAAGTTGTTGAGTGCCGTTGAGCCAAAGGGGTCGACTACTGCCATTGCTTCTCCTCTGCACGGTGGTCAAGGCGCTTCGAACGCTGGAGGTGGGTCCGGAGACGAAGTCCTCCACCCAACCTGGGCCATCGAATACCTCTTCTCCTCGCTCAAGTGCCTTGGAATCATCAACACCGTATCTGAAGCTGCGGTTGAAGACCCTACGCCTCGCCACTGCGTCCGCTGCCACGGTACCTATCACGAGAAGGATAACGGGCTCCAGATGTGCAAGGTCGGACACGATAGAGGTGTATTGGTGAATATAAACGAGCGACCGGGGTATGTTGGGCACTATTTCCCGTGCTGTGGCGTGGTACTGGAGACGAACGAAAGGATCGAGGATGCGATGGGGAGGTGGTGCGTCATTGGGAGGCATACAACGAGGAAGGAGGGTGTGGTGTTCAACGAGACGAATGTCAGGGACTGTCAGAGGCGAGGGTGCTATGCGACGGGTCATTCGCCGACTGTCGTCATGGCTGAGCCGTAGTAGTGTCCATAGTATTGTGTTCGTCCCATGTGTAATGCATCGAGAAAAGAAGAAAAAAGCAACATGGTTCCGTCATCGCAGCCGCCATCAATCCATCAAATCTCCTCTTGACCGCAACGACGATGAAGAAGACGGCCTGGACCTCGGACCGTATCCCACCATCTCGTCCCTCCCAGCCTGCTTCCCAGTCCAAGTCAGGCGGCAAAGGGAAGGGGAAAGGGCCAGCAGAGCCACCAAAGAGTCCTGCTGTTCAGAAACTAGCGAAGGCTATCAAGGATCTGAGGGAGGCCTCGTTAGTTGATCCAGATCCCAAGGGAGGATGCTTCTGCCAATGTACGTACCCACTTCCTCACGCCGGATGCCACCAATATCGATCTATCAACGCTGCGATTCGCCAGCTCGCACACATCCTCTCTCAACGTACACCCCACTCTGTCTTGCCTGCGGCCTCGTACTATGCTCCATCAACCAACCCCATTTCGCCTGCCCACATTGCCTCGGCCCTCTCGTCCCTTCCAACGCTCGACGATCCGAGCTCCTCGAAGTCATAGAGGGCGAACTCGCCGAACAAGAGAGGAAAGAAGAAGAAGAACGAATACGACAGGAGGAAGAAAGGAAGGCGGCCGCTGGGGCGTTCCCAACTCTCGCTCAGTCGTCATCTGCTGGAGCGCCCACACTTGCACAGCCGGCACCAACGACGCACAAGGTGCTTTCGATTGGGGGGGGCAAAGGGGGGCGGTAAGAAGGGCAAAGTGACCCTATCGTCGTATACGCAATCACCTACACCTTCCCAGCAATCCTCCCGGTCATCGACACCTAGACCTCGTGAGNCCGAAATCATTCGGGTACCTCCACCACCAGCGGATCGAACGCCAGTGCTGGTGTCTCCCCGGGATCGGTCAAGGCCTTTCAAGAACCTGGTACAGCCTGGCGCGGGTGGCTTGTACGTCCCACCTCCCGCATTCGATCAGCCTGGACCCGGTGAACCAAAGAAGGAAGGTGAAGGGAGGAGACGAAGGAAGGGTAAGGGAGGTGGGGAGAANGGGAAGGAGAAAGAGAACGAGGATGCTGTACCAGATGCTGGGGATGCCAGCGGGATGTAGTATCCTGGTACGTCCGCCTTTTTCTCGCATTCTCCTGCGAATCATCGATTCATTCTGGTTATATTAGGCACTCGTTCACCTCACTAGCTAGCGTAGACCTCGTCCTTATTGTGTAAAGCGCCAGACTGCGCCTCGCGTAGGGGGCTGACACCAGAATACACCGGCCACTTGCTCAATTACCCATCGTACGTTGGGCAACTCTTTAGCACAGTTCTGCAAAGGTACAAGGTGGATTGTCAATTGGAGAAGCCGCAGATGCTTTCGAGGCATATCTGAGTCAACTAATACATTTGGCACAATCTTGAAACGAACTTTCACCCGTCCGACCCGCGATCGTGCTGCAGAGCTCGCAATCTTACTCGATCTGTTGTGAGTACAATACTCCCTTCTTTGGTATGATGAGTTTGTACTTACGACCTTTAGGTGTCGTGAGATCCAAACTATGCATGCAAGGGCTGCAAGTGGAACGCAAAGTCCTTTAATCGGGACGGTGGCTGAAACTGGCAACCCCTTCCCTCGTCCTCAAGCCCGGTTTCAGGAGGTTCGGTTCAACCGGTGAGCCGAATTTGCAAACCCTAAGTGAGGTGAGAACGCCTGCCATATCTGACCCGACACGTTTCGTTATCGGTTTGTAAAGGTACACGACATATCAGTCGCACTCCTTGAGCGTGGTTTGAATGGATGCAAAGTCTCACTGCGACGGAAAGTATTTTCTCATCAAGCCTTATCGTACGCCTCGAGGAGAGTTGAGTCTACAGTTGTGATTGTCTCGCGATAGATGCTTGGTATGCGTGTCACTCATTTGCTTCCGAAGTCTTCGTTCATTCATCTCCCCAGTTCCCGAGATTCCTAAAATTTGGGTCTGCCTCACGTTCGTCCTAGTAACCTGCACTCTCTCTGTGTCCTCTATCTTGTATTCATTCTGTCTCTCCTTGACCTCATTTCTAACACCTCCAACGTTCCTGAACGTCCGCTAGGACGATCCAGGCGCATTCTAATCTTGAACACAGAGTGCATATGCGACGCAGCACGGCAAGGCCAACCGCCAGATAGTACGAATGTTTGAGAGCAATTAGGGAGCTGATGATACGGGTCGAAATGAAGAACTGGGATTTCATAAATGAAGGGTTGGCGTTTCGAGTTGGTGTTTACCGCCCCCTGGGGTCATGGGGCTGATTCACGTAACAAAGGTAAAGCGCCATACAGGTTCTGCGACGAAGCTACTGACGAATCTTCCCCCAGAATACGAGGCGACTGGGAGCGAAGATCGCCTTGATGTCCCGCTGGAAGATTCCGCCAGTTAGTCCGCGAGTCACCTTCATCGTCCGGCTGACACCTTGCCTACTGACGCCTTTTTCAGAGGATGGTGCAAACGAGAGCGAAGCACTCATCACCAAGACCTAAGCTGAAGACGATGCCCTGTGGCCACAAGAGGAGTGGCCGAAATCTCGTTGTCTGCATCGACGGCACAGCAAATTAGTTCGGGCACAAGGTAAGAAACAGAAGGGATACATCAGTACTTTTCTAACTCGTTTCTGGATAGAATGCCAACGTTATCGAGCTTTACAATCTCGCTTTGAAAGAGACCGGCGACAATTAGCGCATATGGTACAATAGGTACAATAGTAGGATTGGGACGTGTGCCAAGCTACGGTGGAAGTCGATGATTTACTGTTAACAAGTCCTGTGACATCTGGTCTCTATGGCTATTGCATGGTGCGCCCGAATTGGTTTGGAATAAGATGAATACATTCTCAACCGCTCAATCGGATGTCAATCGGATGTATTATATATACTCCCTCGCTTGATACTCAAGCAGAGTAGGTTGGTCCGATTCACAAAGGAAACGAGGTGAAAATCCCATCCTATTGTTAGCATACCCAGCCTTCGATCCATACAATGTCTGATATGCTATTCCTCATCCCAGCGCATATCAGCTGTACGCCGAGTCCGACAAGGACCATGACGAAGCCGCTCCAGTTGGTTCAGCCAACAGTCAGGCACCCCAGAACAAGCTTCCCAAACGGGATGGATCCAGGTATTGACTTCCATCATGTTATAGCACTCATTTGGAGGTCAGGACCTGGACAAGCCCTATGATCAGAACTTTTTAACGCTCATTTGACCCAATATGTTGCTTTGACAGGCGCCACACCTAGATCTCTCCGATCGGATCGCTCTCCGGGCGCGGGCGCGGGTGCGTAACTTTCTTCTGATTGGTTTTCCTCATGTACTATGATATAGCCGATTGTGTTGAGCTCTGATTCTCCTCTCACCGATCATTACTTCATACCAGATGCGAAACGAAAGTGGTAACCCTAGTGTCCTTCATTCCAGAGCATGACAAATTCATATCGGAAGACTTGTTTGGGTTCTTCAGTGCTGACGGGGTCACATATGTGGAATAATTAGCCTCGCGGGGGAAGCGTATCCACCTGGAGTAACGCTTGAGGGTAAATCACTTCATTTGACCTCCATCATCAGTCGTTATTCCGTTCATATCGGTGCGATTTGTTATCGAGCTGAACTCGAGTCCGTCTCATTCGCGGCAGGACAGAGCATCACTGATATATAGTGCAGACTTTTCTCTCCTTTTTCAACAGCTTGCCGCCCCCTGGGGTCATGGGACTCAAAATTGTTCCGAGGAGAAAAAAGAGGCGTGTCCTTGACGAGCTCCATGGTAAGTTCTACCACAAGCAGGCTCTGCGACAAAGTTACTGACGAATCTTCCCCCAGAGCACGAGGCGACCGAGAGCGAAGATCGCCTTGATGTCCCACCGGAGGATCTCACTAGTGCGTCCCAAGTCACAATTATCGTCCGAATTATATCTTGCTTACTGACGCCTTTTCCAGAGAATGGTTCAGAAGAGAGCGAATGTAATTGTTGTCGTAAGCACTCGCCACCAAAGCCTAAGCTTAAGACGATGCCCTGTGGCCATAAGAGGGGTGGCCGAAATCTCATTGTCTGCATCGACGGCACAGCAAACCAGTTCGGGGACAAGGTAAGAAACAGAAAGGATACATCAGTAATTTTCTGACTCGTCTCTGGACAGAACACCAACGTTATCGAGCTATACAATCTCATTTTGAAAGAGACCGGCGACAATCAACGCACATGGTACAACAGCGGGATTGGGACGTATGCCAAGCCACGGTGGAGGTCGAT
>JANBPK010001387.1:0-16793 GCA_027579435.1 Candolleomyces eurysporus | reverse complement strand
ACGATGAGCAATGTTTCGATGATCGCGATTGCGGCTGGGAGCGGGCTCGGAGGGAACGGTGCAGCCGGAGAGAGGCCCCAGGCGGGGTCGTCGTTCCTGGTGATGCCTGGATTGCCTTTGTTCGGCTTTGGCGATGAGATGGACGATGATGAATTCCTGAGGGATCTGAGGAGGAGGAACAGGACATTCTTGGATGATGCAGTTTTGAGGGGCTTGCTTTCGTAGCTTTCGGCGTCCTGGTGGCAACTAGGGCAGGCATTGTTGTCGAAGGGTCGGATATTGGTTGGATGTTTGGGAATCAGCATGATATGCATAGCTCGTGTATCATTAATGTACTAGGAGGCATAACGGTAATCTATGACCATGGATACCGATAAGATACAGTCAGTGATATACAGGTTATCGAATAATTTAACGATACAATACAACAACTCTCTTGATGTCATGGCGCGTCGTGTCGTGCAGTCATCCGTGGCAATCATAAAATTACAGACCTTCACTCGTAACACTTCTCGAAATCCCCATTCCCATCGTTTCTAGCATACGCTTGACTTTCGACAAAGGCGGCCAGGGTGCAAAGCCCATGTTGGTTTCCACCACAGAACTCTAGGGGTTGGACTGCATTGTTCACAAGAACGCGTACAAACGTGTCTTTCTTGATGAACCGTGAAGAGGTTTCGGACGATTCAACATCGGTCGCACCGTCGAGTCTCTTGGGCAAACCGCGGCATGTCATCCTCTCGACTACCATCCTCGCACTAAACGGCGTCAGCAGACTTGCCACCCACGTCCTCTCGGCGTTGGGTTTTCTCGGATCCAAGTGCCCTGAAGCTTGTTTAAACAAGCCCATAGCGGAGTACATCGCGATCATCAAGTTGTCATGAGAGAAGTCGGCGTAGATGGTTCTATCGAGAGGGAAGGTTATCGGGGAAGACGTGAGCGTGTGGTTGGTTTGGGTGTTATCGCGGACAGGGAGACCTGTGAGGCGGGCAAGGAGTTCATTGATGTAGCCTACGCCTTGGACAGGGCCGAGGGGTTGGCCGTATCTATGGATGAATGGTGAGGGCTGGAAGCCTTGGAGAGAGATGTCAGTGAAAACTTACCCCCTGTTGTAATACTTTTCAAGGTCACTCCAATATCCAAACTGTTCGAACTCTTGGTGGGTGAACAGGGAGCACCAAGGGCTCAGCTTTTCCAACGCGACACTCTCAAAGGCGCACAGCGATATCAGCGAAATTACGTCGACAGGTGCGAGGTTTGCGCCGGGGGCCCAGGAGTTGAGGCGGTCAATGATGGGCGGCGTGAAAATGTTCGCCCAGATATCCGTTTGCTCGTCGGGTTCACCGACGTTGGGGCACATGGCATCTTCCAGGGTATCATTCAACTGGGATTACCGGTACTAAGCAGCGGCCCTGGAGAGTCGGAAAGGGACACTTACACTTTCGTTGAGGATTACAGTCAGTTTTGGTTGGTAGGCATTGCTGCTTGCTTCCGCAAACCCTAGATGAAAACATTAGCGTCGACTCGCACCTCAAGGCTGGAGAATTCGCACCTGCTGTCCAGTTCGTTGCTGAATCGATGACACGAGTTGATCCTGATGCCCTGACGAAAGGAATGTTTCCCTTCGAAACGAGCTTTCGATAGCGTTCGAAGACAGCTGCCCCAGACTCTGCCGACCTTTCCGAAGATGAGAACAATGGTGACAGACAGAATTCTCCAATGACTCACTGGTAAGCACCAAAGGGAACCAAATCAGCTACTCCAAGCGTGTACTGATAATCCTTTAGGAACAACAATTGCTGGTCTAGGGTGGTCTGAGGAACAGATTGCAGCTTTTTGACAGCCGAGAGTATCCTCGTCGTAGCACCTGAGGTGGGGAAGCGGGCTCCATGGCGCTGAATCTGAAAAATGCACGCGTTCACAGCGTGGCCGCAAACCCGCAGTTAGCAAGCGTTTCAATCAAGGCACGCGGAGATCGACGTACGATGTTGACCTGAACGGTGTTGATGCCGAGAAAGCGCAGCGGTTAGAATTGTGACGCCCGGAATGTTGCATAACGACGTAACATACCTGATTGATCTTGCAATTGTGGGGCGGAGGCTTGTAATGTTCAGCATGAAAATAAGGCGTGTAGGCACCCCACAAGTTTTGCAATGAAACCGGTACTGGAATCTCGACCTGGCGGTTTTTGATTGTCGATGCAAATGTTCCGGCGACATACAGGCGCGTGTAAGAGGTGAGGACGAAGACAAAGACGAGCACGGTGACGGCCATCGTGAAGAGAATCTGCCTAAGAACAAGAAAGTCCGGGCTACTCGCCGTTGAGAGCCTGGATATGAGCAGAGGTTTAGAGGGACTTTATACCTGGATGTCCTTCTAGATGCCCATGTGCGTTCTCGGCGACCGGTTCCAACGATCCCATATGACCCAACGCCTTCTCCTGCTTCTTTGCCGTTCGAGTTCAACAGCAAAGAAGATTCATCGTCGTTAAAATTAGAACTTGCGTATGGAATTCCAGGCATCGCTTGTCTTCACGGACCGGCCTGAAGTAGCTGAATGGAGGGGTACGTAGAGGTAAGGGGTTGCTCCTGCGGACTGCAGGCGGGCAGCTGGATTATCGGGGAGTAGATTAGACAGGAATCGGACGGCCTGAGCTTTTATCAGACGCAGACATGTCCACACGCGGCAATTGTCCATGACGGATATGAGCTGTGTTTGGAGTGAATGTGAAATTAATCGGGCCAGGTTGCAGTGACTGCTTGGTGACTGCACGAGACGGCCATGTGTACGGAAAAACGTGGGACGCCGGTAAAGCTGTGCACCCCTTGTTTGGAGTGTTTCCGAAGCCAATCCGTAGGAACGTGGCTTGATTCGTCCGACTTTGAAGTCAAAATTCCTTGTGACAGTCAAACGTTTGAATAGAGGACTTCTGAGGAATTCATAGCTGCCTCTCGACGAGAGTAAGGCGATTTGAGAAGTACATCAAGGACACGGCGATAAGGCAAAAATTTGAACTCCCAAGCTTCCTAAATGAGAGAGATAAATTTTGCCCGAATCACTTTTCCTTGGCAGTTCAATCAACCGAGAGTTGAAGAAGAGAGGGAGAGTAAAGTTGAGTAAGGCTCAGTGCTAGTCTTGCCGTGAGCTTGTCAATGATCTGTCGGAGCTCCAAGATTCACTCCCTGGGAACCATCATTCCGGCTTGACAGCCGACTCCTGGTTTCAAAGCTTCACGGCTTGACGAGCGCTAGTGCCACGAAGCGGTTTGACCTAACTGCGTATCCAGGGTTTTACTGGGCCCCATGATATGTAGAACGTGGAATTCTTCATCCAAAGATGCTCCTATCATCGTGGTTCCTCAGTCCAGACTGCCGCTCCATTGACACCCTATGATGTCACTCAGTCTACTCCCACTTTATATATATGTCTGACACACAAGGCCGCTCAAAACTCGAGAATCTCTTCCTTAATATCTACCTTCTTGMAAAGACTGAACCTCCAGGACAGGGAATACAGTGCCAACCACCACCATCATGTCGAGCACCTTCCTTCGTCCTATGCTTCGTCCAACGGGCGGCCTCCTTGGCAGAACCGCACGTTACCACAACGCTCCTTTACGCTTCAATCAACCCCTCACACGACCTTTCTCTTCTACGCCTTTCACGCGTCTTCACCATGTTTCTTTCCTCTCGCAAATGCCCAACACCAAGACTTCCGGCTCCCCAGGCATGAAACATTTGATGCAGGGAATGCAAGTCCGTATGGTCGCGAGCCAGGTGTCCATGAGGCCTGGCAGTCAAACCTTGGAACACGCTGCGACGAATGTTAAAGAGGAGTTGGGGAATTCTGCTTCAGATCTCGCGAAGACGATCGCTGGTGCGAATATGACCTCGGATTCGGTCGTCGATTCCGCTGGAGCTTCTTTCGTGAGTTGCTATACTGTGCTTCAATTCCGTCTGAGGATTTCACCAATAAACAAAATGTTTTGGCGTAGATTGGGATCACGACAAAAGTAGCGTCGCAGGTTCCTGGGCCGATTATGGTTCTGGGTCTCACAGGTGCGTAGTGCTCATCCCCTACCCATCCCTAGCGTCCTAACCTCCTACGTCTAATCAGGCGGTATTCCGTATATTGGAGCATCGGCTATGACCGTCTACACAGCTCGACAGGCCGGGATGGCTTCCATGGGCCTGCTCCATACCATGGATCCAGGTGTAGCGAGCACCCTCCTCGACCAGGCTCTCAACTTGCAAGTGACATACGGAGCGGTTATGTTATCGTTCTTGGGTACGTCTTCGAATTCACGTTCCACTCGACGCNTTTTTTGATGCTCATTATTCTACGCTTTGGTAATGAATAGGGGCCTTGCACTGGGGCTTTGAAATGGCAGCCTATGGCGGACATCAAGGATACTCCCGTCTCGCCTTGGGGACTGCCCCGATGCTCGTGGCGTGGACCAGCCTTGGTATGCAGCCTATGGAAGCTCTAGCGATCCAGTGGTTGGCGTTCACTGGGCTGTGGTACGCGGATTCCAAAGCGACTATCCATGGCTGGGGTGAGTGTTCTTTTCCCACCGAATTAGCAAGCACATCTAATTATATCTTGATGTGGTAGCTCCTAAATGGTACTCCCAGTACCGATTCTATCTCTCTATCCTCGTCGGTGTCTGGTGAGTCTCATCCTAGCTACATCTCTCACCTCATAGCTTCGTTCTCTTTACTCACATTCTTTCTCTAGCATCATCGGCTCCCTTGCGGGTACATCCTACTTTGGCCCCGTCGCAGGACACGGGTTCCTCTCACACGAACTCGACATGTTGAGAGAGGAGAGGAAGAGGGCCATCCCTAACAAGCATGGGATGCTTCCCGGGCCCGTCGAAGCGGTCCCCGCTGGACCTGAGGCTGAATATTATACGAGGATCCATAACCGCAGCAAGGACCAGGAAAAGACCTCTGCCTAAATGAATGATGGGAATCATCACCTCAAGGTGACGGCGAGGAAAATCACATTGTCGGACTCGAGGATTGTTTGTTCTATATCGCATGTATCAATTTTGAAGAAACCAAAATGTATTTTAGTGTCTCTGTGTCAATCGATTATCAAACTTGAACCCTGCCAAAGGCGCGTTCTAAGGCTAGTATCGCTCGAGCGGAGCACCTAAAAGGGCCGAAATGCCCATAGACATGAAGGACGGGGGTGTTACTTTATCACGTACACATCGAGTGACGCGGGTCGTGCTGAAAACGTAAGGATGAGGCGAAGCCAGGGATGCGGAAGGGGATCAGGGTGGCATCCGGCTCAAGGTGACGGACGCAGCCCGTGAATGTAGGGAGAGTCTTGTTGCAGGCGAGGTCGACGAATTTCTGGTAGCGTCCATAGCGGCTTTTCAATCTATATATCCAGGGACGTTGATGTCCTTAAATGGCCATTGGCGGCATGTGGCCACCCAATCCCGACGAAGCTGCACCGAGTATGTGGATGCGGGGAAGTCATTCCGGGGATGTGATAAGATTATATCTATGACCTCGAGAGGAGCTCCACTCATCGTTGGGGCCTGAGGAGAGAAGGTAGGTGGTCGTACGAGAGAGGCGAGTGGGAACGATGGGGGTGATGGCGAGTTTGCAGAAGATGTGTATGGCCTTGTGAGGCTCGGCTTCAACGTTAAATAGATTAAATCCTCGCCTGGGGCATGACGCGGACCTGGGTCACGAGCTCGGGAGATCCTGAGTCATTATTGGATGCTGGCAGGGTCGCCCATTGGGGATGAGCTCGGGTCCAGGCAGGAAGAAGTCGTGAGATGAGGAAGGTGGAAGGAAAGGGAGTTGAGAAAAGGTGGAGACATAAATATTGGTCCATGCGCTAGTTTAAGTTGACGCGTTTACGGTCGCGTCTTGACTCGCGTTGAGGACTTGCAGCGTGACCGAGCCTTGAGCGAGAGTACGTGGAAAAGCCGTTGCCCAAAACGTCGACGCCATTGCTTCGAAACTGGGGGCGTCGCCGCAAGGTTCGGGGAGCGGAATGCGACATGGCCGAATATCGTCTTGGAGTGATTGGAGAGATTTCGGGTTGGGCGGTGTCGGAACACGCTCTTCACAAGAGAAGGATACGGTATGAAGGTTTGGGAACGGATGGTGTAACTGTGATAGCGCTTTGTCGAACTCCGTAAATCGAATGCGATTTAGCGTCTCCAACGAGCATATCGATCCAAAGTCGTCTGTTTCCGAGGAGATGAAAGGGCTGAAGACAAGCTCTTGAAGCTGCGGTGCTTCAGTTCGAGGTAGCTCCTTGGAGAGCGAGGCGATAGTTGGTATATCGATGACGGGGGAATCTCCCGTGGGCCTGGAGTCGCCTTCAACTTGAACGTCACCTTCCCCGCTGGCCATTTGGTCGATGGGAATGGGGATCCCCAGTTTCAGTGTCTTGAGCCGGGGAAGGGAAACTCCCGAGCTTTCGAGACCTGCCGGGATCCCGGAAAGCAGTATGTCAGAATAGATAATATTTGTGCCCTGACCGGAACACGCACCGTTCAAAACAGAAAAAAGTCGAGCATCAAGCTCCAGTTCTTCGAGATAAGGCGAAGCGCATTCCATTAATGTCCGGATAAGGTCTGGTTGCATCACGACTCCCAAAAGCCTCAGAGTCTGTAGGGTGCTGTGGGATCGA
Organism: Candolleomyces eurysporus; assembly: GCA_027579435.1. Taxonomy (NCBI): domain Eukaryota; kingdom Fungi; phylum Basidiomycota; class Agaricomycetes; order Agaricales; family Psathyrellaceae; genus Candolleomyces; species Candolleomyces eurysporus. The sequence goes on along the minus strand of JANBPK010001387.1, from coordinate 10,130 downwards.
AGTTGATCGCCCAACCAATGGAGGAAGGTTTCCTCCAGAGTTTCTCCGATGGCCATCGAAAAGCAAAGGGACTTTAGAGGAGGTAATCTCCAACGACTTTCGTCTATATTTCCATGGGCGTCTATCCAAATTCCAAGACACCTCGGATCGCCCAATGCCAACGTCTGGAGCTCACTGAACGAGCAGATGAAGTCCAAGAACGTCCTACGCATGATGAAGGCGACACCGGTCATATCAAGGTGGGTGATTCGCGAGAACCGCTTGGAGATAGATTTGAAGTAGTAGGAACTTGGTACCAGTTCCTCCGCATCACTCTTGATCGACAGGGAGTGTAACTTGGCCAGTTTGCTTGAATCGAGCGCTTCGATGTCTTGTGGCTCCGCACGGTCGTCGAGTGCGATGCATTCGACGTAGGGGGCGAATGTAGGTGTGACGGGTGCTTCAAGCAGCTCCACAAATCCACGAAAGCGTTCCTTGCCTTGACGAGAGGTGAAGTCGAGGGCTGTGAAAATCCTGGGACGGCAGAACCGCTGCCAGTCCTTGCAGACCAGACAGCATTTCAGGGCGCTGGAGAAATCCCCCAGGAGGAATTGGAGGATGAGTTCCTGCAGGTCACTGTATAGAGCGATTTCGCTGTCCATGGGGGTCTTGCTGGCAGATAGGAAACGAAGAGTGCGTGTGTGCTACCCGAGTCTGCCGGGGCATGCACTTACTTATCCGAGGATTGTGAGTCCTCTTACGCAATGGTATTCTGATGCTGGGAACCCACTGACGAAGAAGCAGGCAGAAGCAGCCTCGTTCTAGAACAGTGCCGTCCCAACAGTCTCATGCCAATCTTGCCCGTCCTGGGTCTAGCATGAAGCGTCGGCGCTGTTCAAACGGCATGGGGGNCATTGTGGCGAGATTTCGGTGCTCGCAAAACCCCACAAGGCTCCAGCTAACGTCAGAGTCGCTGATCCCTTGGAATTTAAACCCAAAGATTTAAATGGCTTGATTGAGGGGAATGGTACGTTTGCTGATTTGAACGATCAAGAGAGTAATACAAAAGACCAGCGGCGTTTACTTGAAGTGGCAACGCGATATTTGGCGTAATCTTCCCTTCCAAACACTGCTCGACGGCACCTTGAGCGCTCGTCCGGCGCTCAACCCTCAGCGAACATGATTCTCTGCAACTTCTTAATGAGACCCTTCTAGGAATTTTGGAGGGAGGGTTGCTAATGAATTGAAACGGCGCCGTTCCCCAGAATTTGCATATATAACGAGTTGGACTCTTCACTTCTAGTTAGGTCGCCTCTTCGCGAGATGAAAGAAAACTACGGATTTTAAATTGTTGCAAGTGGCTTGGTTTTTAGAGGAATTTTAAGGTGGGCAGCAAAGTGTCACTCGATGCTCGGTTTCCCTATGAGAATTCATTCCCACTGAACACCGGAAGCTCTTCGAACAACGGCATATCAATGTCCAGTGCACCTCGCACATCACGCATCCTGTCCACGTACCCACAATCTCCTAAGGGGGCGTCCAGTGTTCGAAGCAGGAGTGCCATTGGCGGTACGGTAGCGCTTATGAGTAAAGGTTCTGCAAGGTTCCGTGAGCATTCCAGCCTTCAGGTTCGTGGACAAGCAGAATTCATGTTCCCAATACCCGATGCCTGCGGATCACCCAATCTGTTTGGGCTCCTCCCGTCATTCGGCATATTGCACCGAGCGAAGATGGCAAGTTGCCTGCGTTGCCTAGTCCAGGTCATGCAGGACATCAGCTCTTTTAGGGACCACAGCCATTTCTAGTGATGGACAGCGAGCTCGGTGCTCAGCGCCCAAGTCTGAAAAAGATAGATATCTCGTCAGACTCCAACCTGTATCTCGAAACGAAGGACCACAAGCCAAGTTGGAGTCCGAACATTGCAGAGGGCAAGGCCTTAGATCTTAACAGGCACAAACAAAGACCCTGATCACATGGACCCCGGAGACTTGGATCGAGGGCAAGAGCAACCATTTTGCTATTCCCTCGCTTGGATGCCAAAAATGTCGCAACATATTCAGCACCATCATCCTCAACAGCCCCAATATGTCCACTACGCAGGCCCTTCAAATGCAGCTCCTCATCCTTATCTCCAAAATGTAGCCATGATCCAGGCCCAGCCACAACACATGCCCCATATTCTGCATTATCAGCCCCAGGGGGTGCCCCAGCAGCACCAGCCCCAGCCTCAACACATACCGGCCCAAGTTGCGGCTCCGGCGCCTATGCAACAGGTATCTCAGCCTCAGACGAGTGGCCAGGCCTCGGGAAGCGCGAGTGGGATGCCGAGTGCGACGAATGGACCGGTGGTGGCTCAGGGAGACTGGACGAAGGATTTGGTGCAGCTGGCGAAGCAGGCGGAGCTCAAGTACGTGCTTGATTTCTACCATTTCATATTTTTCCTTGAGTGGAGCCTCGTATCCGAGCTTCTGGGACCGAAGACCTCTATTTTGAGTGACGGCGTCTCCAAAAAGTTAGACGATCATGTAACTGACAGTATGCTTTCAGGAAGCATGCACTAACTCTGCAACTCCATACCGCACACATCCTCTCAGCACACGCGTCGCTCGAGCAGAAATCAAAAGCCATCCAAGATCTCAAGGAGCAGAAAAATAAGTATGTCCCGTGAGGCTAGCCGCCTACGCTTCCTCACCCACTCACCCACCACGTTTGCCCAGGCTGGAAAGCGAACGGCAGCGTCTACTCAAATGTTTACAAGAAGTACGCAAAACCACGCCTCGGGGATATGAAATACTGACTTGCTTTCTAGATCAACTCGGACCGCGACCAAGCAGATCTAGCACAAGGCACCCTGGAGCAAGAGTACGCGTCTGCCTCCCTAAACCCTCGCACTCCGCTAACACGCCCCCCATCAGATGCCTTGACCTCCAAACCAAAATAACCCAACTCTCCGACGGTGAATACGCCATCGCCAAAAACGACGTCGATCGTCTCCGTCAAGAGCTCGGCCAACCATCTCTTCCAAGTCTCCAACAGACCCTCGAGGATCGCACTGCCCAATACCTCACCGAACGGCGGATAAACGGGAACGAGAATGGCGGCGAGTCGATGGCGGGTTCAAAACGCAGCGCGCCGAGCGATAGTGCCTCGCAGCACGATGGTGGGCCGGTGAAGAGACCAAGAGGCAGGCCGAAGGGGAGTAAGAATAAGAAGGTGACGTCGACGTAGAGCAGGCTCGTGCGTTGAGAGATTGAGGCCCTTTCGTTGTTCCCGGACAGACGTAATTTATTCTTGATCCATTGTATCGTTATTTATTTCTTGCGATGTATAGTTGTACGGTGGTCTAGAGTTGTTAAATATCAGGTGTACTTACCCCATGGTCCACGACGACGAATCAATACAAAGATATCGATGAGTGGGTGCCAATCTGGAAAAACGACGTCATCCTTTGCGGACGACATTTTGGGCTAGAAGTATCACGGTTAAGGACGCACGACCCGGGTCTCTCCCCATTCGACCACGTCCATCTCTACGCACCTTACCACGATGGTATCAAGCGACGTCTCGTCCAGCACTCAGAGAAAGACTCGTACGATTATCTTTTATCTGCCACTCACTCGGCGGTGCTGAACCAGTGCCAATCAATACCTCTCCGTCATGGTCAACGGAAAGTGCGCAGCTACGGAACGAGGTTGGTCACCGGGCTTGTTTCGAGATAGATGACTTACCTTTGTGTACTTCGTAGCCCTGCAAGACCGTGGATGCCAAAAGTCAGTCATCCCGTCGCAACATTAGATCCGAAATGCAGCACTCACCATTACCAAACAGCTATGTTCTCATTTGAAAGTTGAAACAGGGTCATTTCCATCGAAAAATCAGCACCCACGTCACGGTGGACGGGCTCACCTTTCAAACTCGGTCATGAATACAGCATCCATCCATGATGCTGAATATATTCCGGAATTTCGGGCATTCAAGCGAGAGGACAGAAAAGCTCAAACAATACGACGGTCTGGTTTCTTGTTTCGAACTGCATGTTATAGCCTGACCATGTGTTTATCTTTTTAGACATGGGCGCTGTCAATCAGGCTTGCTGTCCATCATTTGCAAAGATGGCTGTGGTCCTCAGACAGAGCCGCGTCTACCATTCCCTGATAAGCATTGTATGCCCTGCGTGAACAGGGCAGGGCAACGTTAACACAGGCAAGGTCAAGTATATTAATAGCCATCGGTGGACAGAATGGCCGGACGAGCTCAAATGGCTATGTCAGTCCGCATATATCGGATATTGGGAACACGAGTTGTGCCTTTGGAGGATCTTGAAGGCTGATATGCTCATGGGACCTTGCAGACTCTACCCTTTCTGTAGTCTGATACAAATTCCGGGCTATATTATCCTGATCTCACTGACTTAGTGCGACACTTCGGGGACCGCCCAGTTGTGGTGCCGATGTGTTACGAGACCAAGGAGCCTTTCATTGTCCAAACCTGGACTTGGACGGGCGTCACCCCTAACACGCACGCCATTACTCCGTGATACCATTTAATTGGGATTGAATTTGGAGCCCATGCGCCCCGTTCCATCCTTCCCATCTCACCACCATGTCCTGGTCTACGCGATGGATCTTCGTCGACGATACCGACAGTTCTATCCGATACAGCGGGGCCTGGCTCCAGAGCTCTGAGTCTATTACAGGTGCAGATATCTCAGGGCCTATCTATGGAGGCACCCAGCGTCGCATTAATACGAGCGACTCAGAAGGTCTGACATATACGTTTTCAGGTGAGGAGCTTCTTTCCCTACACCTGCGATCTTTACTGAGCACACACAGGGACGGGTATCAGGGTGATCGGAACGAGTGCCCTGGCTGGGTTGGATGTTAGAGACGTCGACCCCCGGTGGGCGTGCTCCATCGACGGTACCACTCTCGACAACAGTCAGCCCTCCCCGGAGCCACAGAACCAACATGTGCTATGTCAAACCGCGCTAGCCGATGGTCGGCATACTCTGAATCTGCGCACTGAGTCTCGGGGAACGCCCTTTTGGTTTGATTTCCTCATGATCAACCCGTCCTTGTCAGACGCCCGCAGCATAGCCAACCCTGCTGTATTCTATTCGTACCAAGACCCAGCGATTCAATACCGATCGGGGCAGTGGCGGAATACCGATGAGGTCCTAGGGATGTTGACTCAGGAAGCTCAAGCCTCCCTGTTCCTCTCCTTTAACGGTGAGTGAAATATGTATGCTTCTTGAGATCCTTCTAATTCCCATCTTATGGGACATAGGGACGAAAGTCACCTGGTATGGTGCCATGCTCAGCGGTTTCCCTACAGGGGCTTCCGGTGCCACATACTCGATTGACGGAGGCTCTCCAGTCACGTTTACCATCCCCGGGCTAAGCTTGGGCGGGGCAACTCGCTTCCAGCAAGTATTTTTCGAAACCGATACCCTGCCCATGGGCGAGCACAATATTTCCGTGCAGTACCTCGGTGCATCCAGTCCGCTCGTCTTGCAGTATCTGATCATCCAAAACGGCGACATCATGCTCAACGGGAACACACCCCCACCGAGTGTGGGCGATATCGAGCCGTCAAAAACAGACAAACACCACGAGGGCTCGCACACTGGAGTCATTGTTGGAGGTGCCATCGGAGGGGTTGCGCTCCTCGTCCTTCTCGCGATCATCTTCTTCCTCCTACGCAAACTCAAACAACGAAGAGTAGCTAAACAGCTCACGAACATCGACGATGACGGGCCAACATCGCCTGCGGATCATCGAACTGCTATGGCGGAAGCGATACCGTTTATTAGCCAATCACATCCCGAACGCCCCACGTCGATGGCGTACACGAACACAACTCCCGGTGTCTCGCCTTCTCCGTCTGCTCTGACCAACTTTAGTATGCAGCAGAGCGCGAGGCCGTTATCGGGACAAACGTCGAATAGCGCCTTGATGCAGCCGCAACGCATGAGCACCCATACGTTCAGTAGTGCTGGTGCCGGTGCCAATGACGGCGTTAATGCTCAACGGTCTAGCCAGGCCCTGGCCCAGTTGTACGACCCCAGCGTTGCGAGCCAGTTTGGTGCTGGTGCTAGCACTGGCTACGCTGCTACTGTTGGGGCGTCGACTTCCTCCTCTGGGCCACCGCCACCGCCGTCGGGGAGCTCAGTGGACTCTGCGAGGGAGGAGAAGAGGAGGCTGCAGTACCACTATGAGAACAACAATAACCCGACAGTGTTGGCGCCGCCTCCGTCATTGCCAAACTATGGCTCCTCGTCCGCTGCTATGGCTAGTGGCAGTGGTGGTCCGCCTGTGGATGGTCAGGAGCCGACGTTGGTTCATCATCAGGATAGTGGGATTCGGATGGGTGCGCCGTCGCCGCAGTTCGTTGATGTGCCGCCTTCGTATACACCTCAGTAGTCGGGGGACCGTTTTGTCACCGGGATATAGTGGGATTTGGTTGGGCGCGATGGGAAGGCAGATCTCTGATGTTCTGCCTGTGAATACCCCTCTGTAGTGGCTTGGAAGGCTAGCGTTGTTTTGGCCCGAGGACGTTGGTTTTTNGCTTGATTGGGTGCGATGGGCTGGCGGTTTGTTAACGTCCCGCTTTCATATACACCTCAGAGTAGCGGTTCGGAAAGCCGAGGCTGGCTCATTGCCGGTATGGTGGACTAGGTTGGGTGCCGCTCTAGTAGCAGTTTATACGATCTATGGGACATGGACTAGAATTTATTTGTGTAGATCTTCTATTGGCTCTCTGATCCGGATTGCTGTGTACATTATCGTTGGAAGAGTATGAGATATGGCCGTCAATACGACGTTCTCGTTTTTGAGATTCTAGTGTTTTTTTTCTTCTTTTGTTTTTGCATCGCTGGGTACGTTGTCTGACATTGACCTTGTGCTGACTCCGGTTCATCTCGAGGAGCGTCCAGATCATCTTGACATCACTTTGGTACCAGTGCTACTACAGTATACATAAAGAGTGGATTAATACTCCTCCCAGCGGACGTCAAGAGTCACGGGATTGGTTAATACTCGCGATTGCACATGAGATTGTGGGCTCCCGAAGCCATGTGTTCTGGGTTGGACCGCCATCGAACCCCTTGACCTCCGAAGCTGCAGTTCAAGGTCGGCCACCCCCTTGGCAAATTTTGGGAGGTCTCCAAACGCAAATGACGCCGCCGAAACCCGACAGCAGACGGTCGAATGCGTATCTTCCATCGCAATGACCAATGACCACTGAGATTTTGAGATTTATGCAATCGCATGATAGCGGATGATGCACGCCTTTACCAGTGGCGCATGGAGCAGTCGTCGATCAACTCGGGTCAATCATAACTTATATCCACATGATGTAGGGCGTTAAAGTTACATTGTTCGGCCGTTGTCGATGAAGGTAAAGGATGCGTATACTATAAACCAAATAAGTAATGAGCAAAGAGAAGAAAGACATGAAAATGGATGAGCGATAAAAATATGTAAACAAACGACGAAACCATAACATACGGTTCATACAATACAATAATGTTCAGAAATTAAGCTTAGAACAAAGCAGCGACAGATTCAAATCTTCATCGAATTAGCCCTCACGGCCAAAGGTGTTCCATCGCTATCCGGCATCGAGCTCGCTCTCCCACGACCGCTCGTTAACATACCGGCACCAGCACTCGATGATCTGTGGGCCTTCTTCTTTTGCTGGTTAGCGAGAGCAATCTGACGCTCGTCTTCATCGTTCAGTGTCTTGCGGGCTTGGGTAAAGAAGAGCTTGGCGTCACGTTGGGATATGTTTTCGATGAAATATGTGTTGCCTGTAGACAAACAATGGTTAGTGTTCGTTGAGAAGGGAAGCGTACAAAGGAGGCATGGCAACGTACCTCGAGGTACCATAAACATACCGCCTGAGGCGAGGACCAGGGAGGTATCGTGCACCTTCAAGTTTACAGCACCTTCAACGACATAGAAAATCTGTTCAAGAGTCAGGCGCAGTCCAGGATCGGAGGAGTTGGCGGACGACTTACATAGGTATTATCCTTCGTAGCTTTACTCGGCTTCCGACTATTTGGCGGAATGACGAGTTGGCCTGCAGCGATGAAATCAGCGTCTCCAAAGATCTTGTCGAATGACCACGAGTTGTTGGCAACAGGTCTAGGATTGACCATTTTTGCGGTCCATGCGATACCTATAAACGACCACCATATCAGGCACCATCCAGTGCGAAGAGAAGGCAATAAARATGCTTACGTCGTTCAACCTCTTGCCCATTGCGATAGTCAAGCACCTTGGCGTTCGAGGGGGNTATCATCATCCCAGCCCTCTTCAGGATTGAATGCCACTATCTTGGACCCTGGAGCGGAGGGCTGAGCTGTCCTACTACGGCTCCTCCCGCGCTTGCGCTTGCCAAGGGACTCCGACTGTTCTTTCGGTATTCGGATAATTTCTCGAATATGTGGAACCAGGATTTCCTGCGAGGAAAAGTCGGGTCTGCCATATACGACCTTTTCTCCTCGCCAATAGTCAAGCGGCTTGTAGTGTTGCCGCTTACTTCGACGAACGCCGTCGCGATGATAGTCTGGTGAAAAATGTGAGATTTTGAGGAATATGGTTCGCTGCGGGATGAACATACCTTGGTTTTCTTTCTTCGACTCGCTCTTGGTCTTTGTTCGCGGTTTCTCATCGGAGATCTTCACTTTCTTCTTCCGAGGTTCGGGTTCAGGCTCAGGCTCTTCGGGTTCGTCCTGGCTCTCCTCGTCTTGATCTACATTGCTAAGACCCAGTGCAATATCATCCTCCATTTGCTCGTCTTCCATATCCCGTTCGACAGCACGATTCTTGCCTTTGTTGTTCTTGAACTTTGAAGTTTCGGAGTCAAGGTCGTCTCGTTCAGCGAAATCGTTGAATGGCTCATTCTCCTCGTCGTCGTCATCTTGGTCCAGATGGGTGAAGCTTGTCCTCCGAGGGGTAGTGTCTGAGGCTGGCTGCGGCTCATAGTCGTCATAGCCTCCCCTTCCGATGTCCATGCTATCATCGAAGCCGTTGTCTTGCTGAGGCTCGGAACTGGGTTCATCGTCATGTGCCACATATGAGCGAGACAACCGAGAGGGACCGGGTCCTGCATTGGCCATGGTTCGGGGACGTGGCGAGGGTATTTTGTCGAAATCGACGTTGGAGCTGCGTGCCACCGGGCGAGAAGGCTTCGAACGACCATTCGTCGTTGGTGTCGTTGGAGGACGCATACTCGTCAAATTTGGTACAGGACCTATCGAAATTCGTCATTGCTCCTTCAAAAAGCGATAGTATGAAGTGTTACATACTGTCAAGCTGCATGGACATTTCACCGTACTCATCATCCTCGTCGGAGTACTGCTCATCTTCATCGTCATCGTCTTCGTAAACTACCGACTTCTTCTTCCGTCCCTTGGGTCGTGGAGGCGTCCGACCATCTGCCTGCTGCATGACCTCCTCAAACGGCTCGAAACCGTCCGACTTGCGCTGTACATGTTGAACCGCGATACCGGTCTTCTTCCCGACTTCTGGGTTGTCGCCACGGTAAGGAATATGAGCTTTCTGGATGGCACGCCGTGCGGTCCCGACGCTGCTTTTACGCGCTGAGCTGGGCATGAGCGACCGCGTCTTCTAGGCTGGTGATTGTTCTGACGCCGGCGACGACGAGCAAGTTATCGAGGAGCAGGACTATATTGCGTGGGAACCATGATCTTGGAATAAACAACACGGTCGCGTCGAGGTTTGGCATTGTTTGGCTCGCCACCCGTTTTCAAAACCGCGTCCGTCACGACCAAAAATGTTTCGCGGAATCTCTGCCTCGACCGCTCGCACTTGCGCTTTGAAGAGGTCAATACATGCTTATTACTCCAGAAACTATGCAACGGAGCAAGGGGGAAGGTATGAGCCGAAGAAGGGAGATCAAGGTGGGCTGCAAGGAATGTTAAAGCAGAAATCAAATCGCTGACGCCGGTATAGTGGTTGTGGGTATGTCAGGAGGTGTAGATTCATCGGTGGCAGCTCTATTGCTGACCAGAGAGGTACTTGATCGTCCTATATGAAAGCTAGTCATGGTCTGATAGTTTATATAGGACTATGACCTCTCAGCGTCTTCATGAGGAACTGGGATACCCGAGACGAATCCGGAAC
>JANBPK010001386.1:0-16915 GCA_027579435.1 Candolleomyces eurysporus | reverse complement strand
CCCTATCCGTGCGATCCTTGCTCTGATCCCCACTACAGCCCCCGAGCAAAATGCTCTCCGGCGTCTCGCTCGCCTCCAAATCGTCCACGTCCACCGCACTCTGCACCGCCGCCTTCTCCTGCGCCTCCTTCACTTTGGCGTCCGCGAGCTGCAGGAACCGGTTGATCACATTCTCGATGCTCTGCACGCTCGTGTTCTGCGCGATGTTCTTGTACTGCATCAGCCCCTCCTTCGCCGTCCTCCCCTTGCGCATCTCCACGCAGAGCTCGATGAATCGGTGCATGATGGGCTCCAGGGACGTCAAGGGTGTCGAGCGGAACCGTTTGCTGGAGAACATCTCTGTTAAAGATTGGAGTGCTGCATGGGTCTGGCCTACGGAGACCAGCCCTTCAGCTTGCTTGAGCACCGTCTCGGGCTTTGAGAACGGGGCCATCGTGGTCTGCGAGAGATCGTATCAATACCGATACAATACAATGACATCGCGGCCTCTTCATCGCCGTCGAGACACGCACTTTTTAAAAGGTGTAGACTGCCCTGCAGGAATGCCCGCAACGATGAGGCGATTTGGCAATTGTTTTGGGGCGTCGAGGACGGCGATGATGATGGTCAATGACCAAAATTTTAGGTTTCGGGTTTAGGGCAGGTCTTTTTTCTCACGACGGTCCCGCATGACATCCTTAATGAGTCGTTCCTAGTGGTCGATGTGATTAATCAGTGATATAACATAGGCGTCTAAATGATGAATATCGTTTACTTTCTACCCTGGTTCAACGCCTCCTCGAGCTCCTTCTACACGTTAGGTAGCACAGGCATGGGGTGCTGCATTAAAGAACACAATCAGTATAGGNCCCCCTTGTATTCCAGCTAAACTCTCCCTTGCCTTGAGTCAATCCGCGGAGCTGGTTCGAGTACCCAAACATACCGTTCGAAGAAATCTCAGCAACAGCCGTAAACTTGTCATCCCGGACTTCACTGTCGACGATAATTCCACGACGGGTGTTCAGTCCACCGATAACTTGACCTGCACAAAACAACATCTCGTCAACCTGCGGTCAACCAAATCCAAGAGACAACGACGACGCACTCTGCTCACTCTCACTTGCGTCTGCCAACAGAACCATAGGGTGAGCGGCATAAAGGTCCGTTATTCCTTGCAGTTCCCAACGTGTGCTTCCTGGACCGAAACTCCCCTCTATATATTCTGACTATCGATTGCTCGGATCTGCTTGATTCCTGTAAGGACAATCTAGCGCAATTTCCGTTCTGACCGCATTTGGTATTCTCCACGCATCGACTCTTTCTCGGGGGCTCCGTCATCGTCTGGCGGATGTCCTACCGTCCCCGTACTGCCATTTAGCACTTGATGAGTGCCAAGCTACGCAAATGTGGAGACCTCGCTGGGTGTGGCCACGGGGGTGCGTCGAGCATCAAGAGGTCCCTAATGGAATGGTACCATGATTCGGGGTTTGCATTCCTCTTCTGTGTTTCACCTGACTCTCGATTGACTCTCGATTGGGAACATGAAAGCTTTCACGATGTATTAATGACCGATCGAGCGAATCGAATGAATTGGCTTGTCCTCGTGGATCCAGTGCCAGACCTCTGGAACATCCGATTAGTCTAATCGCGGTCTGATTCGTGCGATAAGCGCCCAACTTCTCGATCCATCGAACGGCTGTGCATAGCACTATCACCTGCAGGCTGTCTCGTGTCTGACACCCACCTTCGTCGCCATACCCGCTCTTCCTTCCAGACTTCACCCAAGTGTCTCTTTTCTCTCCCCCGACGATTGAACCACCGCCTTGACATGGATCGCACTGGCAATTCACCTCCAAGCAAGGGCAAGAGCTTGCGCATGGCTTTTCTGTCTCTGTTGCGCCGAGGTTTCCTGAAGCTGCGACGGGACAAGGATTCTGAGAATCCGCTCAGTGGCGATGAGCGTGAGTCGTCCGTCTGTAGCGACAGACCAGCTGATAAGGCTATCACCACTGTTAGAGCCCGCACCGTACAGCCTTCATATCTTGCAAAATGCCAGAAACGTTAGGATTGACAGGATAATAGTCAATAACGTGGCAGGCAACTTGAACCAGGGTGCCTACAACAACAACTCGGCAGAATGTGAGTCATCTTTCGGTGGTAGATTGTCCTCCTACGTGAAAAATGCCCTAAACTTGTCATAGCTCGGGAAGCAGAACTGTTACGGATGAATCGAGTTGTCCAAAGGAAGTTGCCTCAGGCTGTGGGCTTCAGCAATACGAACGCGCTGATCATCACGGACGCGCTAGGCGAAACTTTTACGCTCCCCTGGTCAATCGTCGCCACGTACGAGGTGAGAGATGATTTCGGAGTTCCGTTCAAACCTTTTGCGACGTGCGTCTGACTAAATTGACATCGCAGGACCTGCACGATACCTTGGCCAAGCATTTCAGAGGAAAGGTAGGTAAGGAACGTGTCGACGAGAAGCGGTATTGTATCACGCGTTTAAACGGAACGCCTGTCGGTGCTCGGGGTTGGAGTGATGTAATGCTGTTGGGGGAGGAGCTTGTAATGAGCATGTTGGTGGAGCGGGAATGGGTTGACGATCTTACAAAGACGTGTCCAAAATGTGGAAAGACGGAACTTGGAATATATATAAACCAAGGGTGGCTTGTTTGGTGCGTAATTTCATAAGATACGGGGTCTTAACCAGAGCGGAGGAAGTGCTAAGCAGAACGATGGCAGTCGACGGTGTCAGACCCGGTTTACGCTCCCTTACCGGCGGGAGTACAAAGATGATATCCGAAGCAAAGAGGGGAACGAGATAATCCATTTTCGTCATTTGAAGACCAGCGAGATCGTGGTGGGTACAATATGGCTGAGTTTCCCGGGAAGCTTTCACACTGACCGATGGCTATCGAATGATTTGCGACCCGTTCATCAACCCTGCGGAATACACAATGTGGCTTGATCAATTTAAATTCATCTGCACCGGTGTGGTGGTCTCCTTGGGTATGCGTGTAAAAATTCATGGTTGCACACAAATTGGCCAGAGTAGACGGTATGTCTATGTGGTTAATTTCTTGCCATTCAGCTCATCTGTTGTATAGTTTGTAAGTCTGCTTCCTCATGAACCTGAATTTCTTGCCATTCAGCTCATCTGTTGTATAGSWWGTAAGTCTGCTTCCTCATGAACCTGAATTTCTTGCCATTCAGCTCATCTGTTGTATAGGAAGTAAGTCTGCTTCCCCATGAACTCGCATGTTCTGTAACTCAGTGTATTCATTTTCAGAATAATCCGAGGCTTCTCAGCCAACAACAATCATGTGCTGGTGATTCCATTTCAGACCCGCCTCTCAACAAGTCAAGATGTGTGTACCACCTGCTCTGTCTTTCATTCCCTTCTGCTAATGCTATACCACAGTTCAAGAAGTACTGGAATGATCACCACACTTGCCACAATTACCACACAATCTGCAGGACCCTGGTATGTGGGTTACCTTTCTCCCACTCAAACATTGACAGTTCCTCTTACCATCACATTCGGAATCATTCGTTACATCAGGTTTCAGACTCAACCCAGTTTACACTTCCCCTTGTATTTATAGCCAAACCAAATGATATTGGATGTCTGTATTTGCTTCTTACTCCTATCTCTTTTTTTTTCCCAGTCTTTGGTTCATTGTTTATGTGTCTTTGCATTCTCAGATGTTCCGAGGCATTTTGACTCGGTTTTATACATGCAAATTCCAGGCACCAAGATGGATGTGCGGCATGTACAGGAACCAACAGTGGTGCCACTGTTCCCCACCAGTATTTCCTGTTCTCCTTTTCCAGGTTCCTGTTTGCCTGTCCCCTCTCACCTACAAAACCTTGAAAGTGATTCATATACTTACTGGTGGAGTCAAAATGTCTCGGACCACTGCCATGCAAAGTAGCGGCCACTTCCTACAGGTACTATCTATTTATGATATCATGTCACATCTCCTAAATCTCAACACCAATGGAACGGCTCCCTTATATCCTCAGATCAATGGACTGTCTCTGTGAACACTTAACTCCACACAATCTCTCCCATTTCTGCAAAATTATTCTCACTGTTGCACTGGTTTCCTGTCCACAGTCAGTGGTTGGAATATTAGGCCTTCTTGGGATCACAGACCCCATATCATTTCTGTCTTGCTGAATCTACAAGTGATTTTCTGTGTCCTGGGAATGGACAAGGAGGATAGTGTGATACTCTGGCATACATTCCTTTCTGACTGCTCAATCATACCATCATGTTTTTTCCTGCTTCTTGTGTTTCCCTCCATCATGGATGATTCTCTGTGACTTTTGACTGAGCAGTGTGCCAAACAGTTGGCACAGGCAGTATAATTGGGCCCCAGTTGGAAACAAGCATTGGCCCTTTCTTGACTTGTAGCAAGGAACCAAGTTCCGAGGCATTTTGACTCGGGTACATTGTACCCCAGTTGTCTGCCAAGAATTTGTACGCCGGTGTGCATCATTTCGGCATCTACGCTTTCTGCTGCCTTTTGATGAGTTTGTCACTTTTTTGCCTTTCTCCTTTCTCTGATCACCAATACTGACCGCATCCGTTCGCCGGCGGTTGCCTTGCCTTTTGCCATCATCCTTTTGTTCTCTCCGTGACTCAACAGCATCGTCACCTTTGATCCTCTCCCTTTGGCATCTCCTCGGTGGCTATGGCTGCAGCCTTTTTCGTTCAGCCATCTTTTCATGGTAGCTCACTTTGTATCGTCTGGCTGGCCGCAAAGATCGTTATAGTCCTGTCTCGGCTCCCTCATTTCTATCTCCTTGTCATTTACTTTAGCTTGCTGCACCTCATTATTTTATTCGCCATTCAACCATAGATTGATTGTCCCAACTTACTTTACTGTAGAAGTCAGCTTGTAGATGGCCTTTGTTGTGTTCTGTTAATGTTACTCCAATAAAACCAGTAAACCAAGTCAAAATACCTCGGAGGTATGCCGCGCAGAGCGTCGGCCCACTTCCTCTATGTATATATATTTCCGGTCCTATAACCATTTGTTTCACCATGCCACTTGTTTGCAATATACAGTATGCTTCACAAACCTCAAAATGCACTCTTCTCTTCACCAAGAACATTGGCTCAATAGTCAGTCCTCTCAAAATTGCTACCCATCTAACCAAGTCAAAGTTTGCCGTTCTTTCAATCCCTCTGCCTTTGGTGTTTGTTGCAACTTTTGCCTGACAGCTCAGGGATAAGTGTTTACAACTTATCTCAAGATTTGAGCATTCAATTGGATAGGAGCATGTTCATGCACTCGATTGCGATAGTCCTGGATAAGAAGTAAACTAGCAAAGGCTACAGCAAGAGAAGTAGAGCTACTTGATACATATGATAAGGTCCATAAATAACTACCAATGTTGGCACACAAAGAAAAAAAATCGCGCTCTGAGGCTTAACCCAACGACTCGTTTAAATTGCACTCATACAATTCGGACAAACCAGAGCCGGCAACGCCTTCTTACCACCCTTCACCTTCACCTCCACATTCTCCAACGTGAGAGGTTCGCTATTGGTAGCATCTCCTGAACCTAACACCACTTCTTCCCAATTCTCCTCCTTATTTTTCTTTGTCTTCCTACTCTTCTTACTATTGAAACGACTCCGACTCCGACTCCTGCTTTTGCTGCTCCTGCGGGTCAAAGCTCCCTCCACTTCATCTTCCTCATCCATCTCCGGAGCACGCGCCATCTCCAGAACACGCACCATCTCCAGAACACGCACCATCTCCAGAACACGTGCCATCTCCAGAACGCGCGCCATCTCCAGAACATGAGCCTTCTCCAGAACACAAGCCTTCTCCGGAACACAAGCCTTCTCCGGAACACAAGCCTTCTCCAGAACACAAGCCTTCTCCGGAACACAAGCCTTCTCCAGAACACAAGCCTTCTCCAGAACACGAGCCGTCTCCAGAACGCGAGCTGCCGCCAGAACGCAAGCCATCTCTAGAACACGAGCCGTCACTAGAACGCAAGCCATCTCCAGAACGGGACCCGCTTCCAGCACGTGAGCCGTCTCCAGAACACGACCCAGCGTTAAAGAAGGCCAGAAAGAAAGGACTGAAAGCAGAAAGGAAAAAAAGTAAAAAGTTGTTAGAGACGAGAGCCGCCGAGGGGGAACCAACCGAAAGTGTTAGCCGTCCCTTGGCGAGTCCCTTGGGTCAATCCCTCAAAAAGCCAGAGGGACCATCCGAGAGTGTTGCCCGTCCCTTGAGAAGTCACTGGGATCAACCTGTCGAAAAGCCAGGGGGACCATCCGAAGCTGTTAAACGGCCCTTGGCGAGTCTCTGGGGTCTACCTGCCAAAAAGCCAGAGGGACCATCCGAAGGTGTCAACCGCCCCTTCACGAGTCTCTGGAGTCAACCTGCCAAAGGGCCAAAGGGATCATCCGAAGGTGTTAACCGTCTTTTGGCGGGTTTCTGGGATCAACCTACCAAGGGGTCAGAGTGATGTCAATGGGCGTCGCAGCAAAGGATATGCCGAAGCCTCTGCCCAAACATATGTACGATTCCTCAGTTCATTCATGTATCTTGGGTGTGTCTACTCACCATAAACATATATCTTCCCTCGCCTTTTCTTCTTTCTGGGCTCCATTTGACTCCGAGAAGAGTCAGACCGACCCCAGCGCTTCTGCTCTTCTTCAATTGCCTGAACATCAAGGTGCTGTTAATGCAAAAACTCGTAGAGAGCGCAGAGAGAGAGCTTAGCCTATAGATCTCTTTGTTCTGCACATATTTTACGTGTAGCTACTTTTCTTGTGGTGAAAACACCAGTGCGGGTTGGGGACGAGAGTCAAGAGTCCGAAACTTCACGCGCGGAGTGACGTTCCGCCATGTGTCTCTGCTTCCATATTTAGGTAGGTAGTAGGGAGTTGAGTACGCCGGGTGTGTGTGTTCGGATGGTCCCCTTGGGAGGCGCAGACTTGCACATGTATTAGGATCTGGATTTTGGGTGGCATTCTGGCCGAAACGCGTATCACAGGTGCCTGCGATGTCGTACGGGCACCGGTTCATGTCACCTGTGGTATCCGATGTATCGGTCGTCATATCATGCCTTTAATCTTGTCGAAGTACCATCAATCCTCATTTAAATGTCTCAATAATTTCCGAAATCTATGAGTGCTCCTTTCTTTTTCTTCTACCAACTTGTGATTTGCATTAATACTGCAAATCATCTCATTTTCCTGATTGGCGTGCGGACACGTCTTGTTCACAACCATCGTCATTTCCTGCCTGTACCCCATTCTACCACCTATTTCCGTCTTCGTTCGGGCAGAAAGTTGATTCATGCGGTCGTTTCTCGGTCGGGACGTGTGAGTCAAAAGAGACTGCTCAATTATAGCACAAGGGGTCGGGATTTTGCTAGCGGCCCCAGGTTTATTGGATCATCGGGCCAAATCACGAATGCGCATGATAAAAAATAGTACAAGGAAACTACAGATTCCTGCTTCACTCTGCGACTGAGTAAAATACACGAGCGAAGCAAGATCCCGAAATAGAACGAAAAAAAAATTAGAAATTAAAAATTAAATAAAAAAAATNGTGTAACGAATTTCAGGCGCCGGCGGTGGTGGTAGTCAAAACCAGTCCTGTCCAAAGAACATGAGCTCCCCGAGTAATCCAGTGGTACAAGCGGAAAACCCACTTTGACACTGGGGAACACTGCGCACTATAGCAGTCCGATGTCGGGTCCTCGGCTTCCATCCCAGATTATCCGCCTCTCAATTTGAACCTCAACACCTCTTCTGGAATCACTCGAGGTCCGGGGCTGCGGGAGCTCATGGACCAAACACTCGACCTCATGAACCCCATGCCTCTCCAGCAACTTCTTACACACGCTGACAACTTCAACACCACGTTGGCGGGTGAGCGAGCCGGGGAGAACGCCAATGAGTATAACCCTCCATTGCGTCAATGGCTCCGAGCTCTCTGATGCCCAGCTAGCCTGAGCTGGGTTCGACCTGTTCTTCTTCTTCGAGTCCGCCGCGGGCTCCTCGACAATCCTGACAGGATCAAGGCTCGTCCACATCACGCCCAACGCGTCGAGGATCTTGATCATCTCCAGACACCCGGCACCATTGGGAGCTCGAGTAGGCGAACCCCCCCTCCCAGAAGGCGATCAAACCCGGATGACGGTCGACGTTAAGGTAGTGTTCGGTGCCCGGGACCCAAGGGCGGGTTGACGAATTGGATCGAGCGATTAGTTTGAGAGGTCTGCTTGGGCTCTTGGTCCAGAAGTGTATGGCCTCCTCTTCACTGATGACGCGAGGGGGAGGTGGTGGTGGTAGCGGGGGAGTGATTGTCGATTGTTGGGACATAGCGAGGTGAAGATAAGAACGGTAGTCGTTGTATTGAACGTGTTGTTTCTCGAGAAGCGCTGGCTGCGAGAGTAGGAGCGGGGTGCCTAAGAGAGAGAAAGAGAGAAACACTCACTGGACGGGATTTTATACTCGTTGAGAACTGAGGCTGACTGGTTGCGGCATCGACCCGATCGATCCTCTCGTTGCAGCGATCCAACTCCTTGCGGCACCAATCACCAACCGTTCGATTTCCAACTGGCAATGAAATTAGTACTCGATGTCTGAGTGAGCACTTCATATCATTCTGAAAACGCAACAAAGTGGCCTTAATTCAGATACCCTCATGTAGGCCAAGCCATCCGCACTCCATGATCACGGATTACAGAGGATATGACACGAGCGACTGCATCGTTATTGTTGAGGCGAGAGTATGGCGGTCGTGGGCAGCCGCTCCTGCTGCAGCTACTACCACAGAGGCGTGGCTTAGCTAAAAGACCCAACGGAATAGGTATAGACGTGGCTCGCTAGAGACTATGACCACGTCTCCGTAGCGGCATCCAGTGGCGAGCCTCCTTTCGTCTCCGCCAAAACCACTCCTGCAAGACAGCGAAAAGGGGTAGTTAGAATACATCGAGTGGAACTGGGCGCGGGACTGATCGATAAATTCGGGAGAGACGGCTCGACCGGTTAACTGCAGACTCATTGCGGCACCGAAAGACCAATCGACCAGCTTTGATTGGGAATAGGGCCTCAAGGTTCGAGTGAGCAATGCAAATATACCTGAAAGTAAGTCACACCACAAAGAAGGATGTCTTCATGTTTTTTGGAAGATCGGTGCTCCTCAAGATATAATTGAGCAGTCCAATAACCCTGAAAATACGACGCACAAGAATTCAGCGATTCTCCAAAAGGAGGGATACCTTCATGCATGTTGAGGTCGTCCAATGAGTCTATCCATGACAAGGGTCGTATTTAGATCATGGATTCAAGAGCATACAAGTTGTGCAATTGCTTTTGGTGCGAGAATATGGTGGTGGTGCTAGGCCGTCGGTGCAGCAGCTACCGCGGCCATACATCGAGGTATGTGCCGAGAGTGCCAAGGTAGGCAGGTATAACTTGCCCGACTTGAGAATCATCATTTGCAAGTTTAAATACTGAACCGTCATCCGCTTCGGTTGCTTCCGCCGTGACTCCCGCTGGGAATGCTGCTCGTCCTGTCGCTGGGTCCGATTATCCATCCTTCAGGTTTCTAGTATTCTTTTCACCTCATGCTGCTGTCCGTCTTGCTTGTAGCTGGAGCCATGTCGTATGCTGTCTATATGTATGTATCAATATCTAACAATATAATGAGTTTATGACGCTCGAACGATCGGAGAGCAGGCACTCACAACTATCTGCTTCCAGATTCGATTCGAAATCTCAACAGCCAGATGTCAGTAAGATTCCGTCGTTGATTATCGAGTAGGCGCAGAAAGGGTAATAATTTTGAAGGCCATCAAAATAACGGTAGGCCCCTTTCGAGCGGTGTTACTGTGAGAACGGAGTCAAATACCCGATCAGCTGGTAAGTTTCTCTGCTGTGAATCGACATTGGAATGAGATGATGATATCACAACCCCGCATCCAGAAAAATGAATACCTGCTTCAGATCGTAACGAGGAGGTAGCACGCAGCACTGGTCAGAACCAAGCTGTTCGCTTCTCTTCGTCATAGTCAGCTGCGGAAGCAGCCTCGAGTCTGTGATGGGCGTCGACATGAGGCAAAAGATGTTCACCTGACGTGGTTCTTATCTTTCCAGTGGGCGTCTATCCTACACAGAGCAGATTTGCTCACCTGGAATGCCATATTTGGTCGGATTCTCTTTGTGGCCGAGACTTGTATTGGGGGCGTCATCCTTCTCACCTCGTATCCACTCGCTATGCCTGGTGCCAACCAACCCCCTGGACCCCCCCTCTCAATAGGCGAAGATGGTTTGGCTTCAGATCGTCAGGCCAGCTCTGCTGGCCTGGACAGCCATCTCCTTGATAGCGAGTACAGCGAAAGATCGAGGATGCTGATCAGCTTAGCGAACGATCTCACCGCTCTTGGGTAGGCAAACGCTCGGTTTCCGTATTCTCTTTCCTTCAAGGTTTGCTCACGTTCGTCACAGAGGAGAGCAATTCGATTTAGATATTCCGCGAATGGCCTTTATCGGCAACCAATCTGGTTCGTTACGGGTTATGTCGCACCGACACCGTTAATTCATCCCTCTTAGCTGGGAAGAGTTCTCTTGTCGAGGCCGCTACTGGCGTAATGTTTTATTGACGTGCATAACTCGAGAAATGCTGACTAGCTTGTCTGGATTAGATCGCAGTCCCTCGAGACAGCGGAACTTGCACGAGGTGAGTTGCATTGTCGGCTTACACAATGCAAATTGACTCGAAAATCCACTAGATGTCCTATGCAGTGCACGATAATGAGGGGATCGGGACCCTGGTCCTGCACGATCACCCTTCGATTCCAATACGACGATAAGGGAACGCCCCTGAGCCTCTCAAAAGAGGTCCCATTCCCGACTATTTATGACCCGAAAGACGTCGAATTGTGGTTGCGGCGTGCCCAAGCAGCGATTCTTACTCCTCAGGCCCGTCCCCAGGAATTTCATAACAAGAGCCGAGAAGAAATCAAGGGATTGCAAACTGTCATGCTCCCTTTTTCGTGGAATAAGGTCGAGGTCCTCATTCGGGATCCCGATGGAGCCGATTTAAGCTTCGTCGATCTCCCTGGTGAGTAAAATGAGCTACAGTTTGGTTGATCCACTTACCTATGTGACGTCGGCAGGGATAATCCAGCATCATAGTACAGACACCGAGGTGATACCCTTCGTCAAGAAACTTACGGAACTCTATATCAAGAATAAAAACACTCTCATCGTCGTAACTGTTCCAATGACAGGTCTGGCTCGCCCTCTTTGTGCTAATTCGATACTAATGCTCCTTCATTAGACGATTTCGAGAACCAAGGCGCGTTCGAGCTCGCTACTCAGGCGGATCCAAAAGGCCTTCGAACTATCGGTAAACGCCAGCTTACGTTTCACTGGCACTCAAAATGCTCAGCTTTATCTTTAGGCGTTGGCACTAAACCGGATATGCTTACTCCGGGGAACACGTCCTCCTTGGACAAGTGGAAACTCATTCTCGAAGGAACATCATCGAATTTGAGGCACGGCTACTATTGCGTCAAGCTCCCCACGGATAAGGATAGAGAAGCAGGGCATTCACGATCCGAGTTGGAAGCGCTGGAGAAGACGTTTCACAGGACCACGGAGCCTTGGAAGAGTCTCGACGACCAGTCTCGTCTCGGGATGCGGAATTTTGTCGAGAACACGAGCAGGTTACTGATCGGCTTGATCGAGAACAAGTAAGGGTATTCCCCTGCGTGTGTGTGTGTACTGCCCACGATCGACACGACTGACCTCCGCGTCTAGCTTACCGGATATCAAAAAGAGAGTGGACACCATCCTGGACACTGACAAGAAGCTGTTGAGTCGACTGCCGGCGCCTTTCACAGTAAGCAACCCTATCAGTGTCATCTTGCTTCGCGTAGCGGCGTTTTGCAAGGCACTCCAGGGCACGATTACTGGAACTCAGAAGAAGGATTTTATCCATAAGAACCAAGCTCGATACGAGGTTTTCAAGAACGAGATTAAGAAGACGACCCCCAACCTCCAATGGTCTGGCACTCGCCCAGCTCCGGCTGTGCCCTCGGTCCCTTCTGTTCCTGCATCATCGGTCACGAAGCCTGCTCCCCTAGGTCCTATCTATGTCGCCGATGTTCAGGAGACAGTTCGAGCGTAAGGCTCTTCATCGCCCGTTGGGATATACTGACGCACACTTGGTTTGCAGGCATCGAACGTGGGAGCTGCCCGGCTACGTTCCATTCGAAGCGACAAAGGACATCATTTTGCAACATATTGAGCATTGGGAAGACCCGCTGACGCGCTGCTTCAACGATATCTCGAAGAACACTCTCGATCTCATCCGTTCGCTCGTCCGCGAACCGGAGTATTTCGGTCGATTTTTCAGGCTGCTTTCCTTCGTCGAGTGAGTACCCTGATGCTTACCGGGCCATGTTTTCCTGACTAAACTGTCTCCAACAGGACAGTTATTAAGCAGGAAGAAACAGCGTTGCGAGCAAAGGTTACGGAGATGCTGAAAAAGAAATTCAATATGGAGAACGGTTCGCCGCTTCGCACCGAAAACCTTGACCGATTCAATCAAGATCGAAGCACATGGCTTAGCCAGATATACGGCAATAATCAGACTCCTAGCGATGAACACAGAGTTATGGCAGACATCCACGCCTACTTCCAGATTGCATCAGCGGTCAGTGATCCAACCTTCTCTCATAATAAACGAGGAAACAATTTAACATACCCATCCGAACTCTAGCGATTCATCGACGTTGTCGTTCTCTGTATCGAAGAAGAATGGCACAGCAAACTCGCCATGCGGTTGGAAGAATGCCTAATTGAGAAGATTCCACCTCTTTCTCGTGAACGACTCGATGGCCTGCTCGGCGAGGACCCTCACATCAGCAGGCAACGCAACAACCTCAATCAAAGGATAACTCAGCTGACGAGGATCAAGACGAGACTTTCGGAATACCGCATCTCCGGGCCTAACCCTGCCTCTCTTTGGAGTGGGCCTTCTCCGGAAATCAGGGCACCAACGTTCAAAAAGAAAAGAAAGGGGAAAAACTAAAAATGACTTCCGGAATGCAAGGCGCAGAGTTCCATCCACCGAATTAGGGTCTGAATTTTAGGCCGAAGCGCGTACCACAGGTGCCTACGATGTCTTACGGACACTGGTTCATGTCAGCTGTGGTATTCGTTGTATCGGTCATCATTTTGTGGTTGGGTTCTTGTCCAAGTACCATCGATGCTCATGTAAATATCTCAGTTTTTCGCAATCTATGAGTGCTCCTTTCCCTTTCTTCTACGTATACGCACTTATGACTTGTGTTGCAAATCATTCTATTCTCCTTATTGTCATGTGGACAAAGGTGGGTGTCTGTCCCATGTTGACGAAGCGATAGTGCTTGGTATGCGTACTTGCCAGTCCTTGGGACCGGATTCGACTCAGTTTCCATGAGGGCATTTTGTCCATTACTTACGGTGGGCTCGGTTTAAAGCGGATATTTCATCTCGGGGAGAGAGAAATGAACTATTCAAAGCTAGCTCGATGGGATTGCTGCACAAACCCACTCCTTTAGGGTGAAGACAAGTCAATAATTCTAGCGTATGTCTACAAAGCGGATGGCAAGTTGCGAGCCTCAAACTTGGCTCACGATAGCTTGTACTTTCTGGGTACTCAAGAGTGTTACTAGGAATTTAAAGAGGAAAGGATCATGAATTCGGGCTTGTTCAGATTGTCCACAATAATATGGCCGAACCATGGTTACGGATTATGCATAATTTGAAGGAACTAAACCTCCCGCTCCGCGACTGAGCAAAGTAAACGAACGAAGGAGAACGAAAAGAACAACGTAATCACATGTAAAGGACGGGCAGTGGCGATAGCTAGAGCTCTACCCAAGCGAATCAAGTGAGTGCTCTATCATTTTCATCAACATAAAAACAAAGCTCACCGCGACAAGCTTCTCCAGCACTTGGGGTGGGAAAGTGCGCTAAGGGGCCCGATGGATCCTCAAGCTCCCAATGCTCCAGGCTTAAGCGCTTGCCCGCAGGCTCAAGTGGCCCCAGCCCCCCACAGCTGAATCTCATGAACCAAACACTCAACATCATCTACCCCACACCTCTCCAACAACTCCTTGCACTCCCTCACAACCTCCGCACCCTTTTCACGAGTAAGCGTGCCAGGCTTAATCCCAATCAGTATAGCCCTCCACTGGACCTTCTCCGAGAGGTCGTCGCCGGCCCTCTCTTCTGCGGCCACAGCCGCACCATCCTCCGACTCGGAAGGGGGGTCCTCGACGACCCTAAGCGGATCAAGGTTCGTCCACTTGACACCAAACCCATCAAGCACCTTGATCATCTCCCGGATCCCACCACCGGAGACCTGGCTCTCCGACCCGTCGTTGGCGAAGAAGGAAGTGAGCCCCTGATGGCGGCCGACGGTGTTCAAGGAGTGCTCGGTCCCTGGGACCCAGGGGCGGGTGGCCGCGTTGGATCGGGCGATCGTTTGGAGAGGCCCCCCGTTCTTGCTCCAGAAGTACGTGGCTTCCTCTTCGCTGATCACAACGGGGGGNAAGGCGTGGTGGCGGGGAAGAGTCCGTGGCTTCCAAGGTCATAGCGAGGTCAAGCTGATTATCAGGTGTTATCTCTGTTGTTTTCGAAATGTGGTGTAAGAGGGGGAGTGGGGCCTTTAAGAGAGAAGAAAAGGGGGGACGTGGTTGGGTTTTCAACATTTCTCGAGGGCCGGTTAGTCTGAGACTGACTGGTTGCGGCACCGACCGATCGATCGATTCCCTCGTCCCGGTTGCGGTAACTCGACTCGACGCAGGACTCACGGCGGCACCGACTACCCAGCCGATCGGAATGGATTTAAGTATTGGCGTTCCTCAAGATGTGAGTGACCGATCCAATGACCCTGGCAGTACCAGGGGACAGATAAAACTTCCCGGAGACAATGGTCACGTATCCGTAGCGGTATCCGAAGGGCTTCGTCTCGTCTTGGCCCGCTGGCTCTTGCAACAATAGAATCATCGAAAGAATAAATAGCGCGGTCGTTTCTGGCAACCCGATCGAACCAGGATTCCGTATTCTAAGCCCTTGAATCCAGCGAAGCTATAGGGCGAGTAGACGAACGGGGACTGGCGTGAGGAAGGTAAGTAGTCTAGTTGAAGTCTAGGCGAGAGGTCAGCGTCAATATTGATGAGTCCATTGCCAAAGTACTCACCTCCATGATATCGTCCCTACCTTGCGCATCCTCTACACCAAAGGCGACTCGACTCTGTGCGGTACCTATTGCGGCACTGACCTGATCGTATTCGTACTTGTCGGTAACATAGGCAGTGTATAGAAAATTGGCATTCGAAGCATATGAGAGCGACCTGAGTGATCCTGAAAATACGGTACCCAAGAACTCGGTAGCAACACGCCGAAGAGAAGAAAGGATCAGCGAATAACTTCATTGGTCGAATCACGATCAAGGATTAAAGAGGATATAATACAAGTTGCACAATTGCTTGTTGGTGCGAGAGGATAGTCGTAGCGCTAGGCCGTTGGTGCAGCAACTACCCCAGCCGTATGCTGAGGCGTGGACCGAGAGCCAATAACTCGCTAGACTAGGATGATCATGTTTCCATAGCGGCATCCGCGGCTCCTTTCGTCTTCGCCAACTCGCTCCTACAAAACAGAAAGTAAAGGCAAATTAGAATCGACGCGAGGAAACAATAGAATCAAAAGCNGCACCTCAACTGCACACTAAAATCATCCTCAATATCATCATCGTCCCAATTATCCTCCCACAACTTATCTCCAGACGACTTCGCCGCTCCTGGGGCTGCTCCGCCGAGATGTGCTAGATCCGTTTCCGAGTCATCCCAATCTACACGGAGCAGCCAATGTATTCATGGTTAGCTCAGATATACGCCGAAAGCACGAGAGCAGGTAGAACGAACGTACCTGCAGCAGCGAACTCCTCAAACTCATCGTCCTCCTCTAGCACACCCAAACTCTGCTGAGGATCTTTGGTAGCCTTATCTTCAACCTTGACCGCGTCCTTGGACGATGATGCTGCTGCTGGAGCCATATTTCGCTAGGTTCGTACGTAGGGGATTGAGAGCTTACGACGCGAGCGAGAAATGGAAATTGACTGACGCGTCGCGTGTGAACCACCTACCCAATCCGACATCCGAAACAAATTCGATTTACTTACATAATATGCAAAAATCCAAAAGAATTTGCTCATCGCTGCTGTTGTCCCCGAACACCGCGACGATACATAGCTGGCAATGTTGAGAGCGGGAGCANGCTGGCATCCTCCGTCGAACGGCGACGACGCGTCCGTGGACCCCCCTCAGTCGCTGCAAGATGGTCTGCACGGTACCAGAGTACCACTCCGCCACCACCGAGGTGAGTCCCGTCATCGTGTCGGGCGAGGTGTATTGTTGCGCTAACGGGTTCGTTTGTTGTGGGTAGTAGTAAGGAACCTCAGGCGTCACCTTCGCCCGCAGAGCCCAGTGCTGGTCCTTCGTCCAAGTCTGCTAGCAAGCCGACCGAAGCCAAAGTCAGTCAGGCTATGTTGGCGAAAGACGCTAAAACGGATGAGTTGCTGTATGTATCCGCCTTGTCGTTTGCTCGGTCTTTGGCTTACATATGTTTCCAGGAATAAAGCTCTCCTCGAGTAAGCTTAACGCATTCCTATTGGAATGAGGACATTTGAATGACGATACGGATTACAGGGCACTAGAGGACATCCAAAACGAAACTATCACCCTGGACGCCGACTCCATACCGGAGCCACCAGTAACGTACGCCCCTCCCCTCCTCTCTCCGTAACTCCTCTAACCTCTTCCCTTCCCCAGCGTCCAAGGCTACGACGGCCCCGTCCTCCCCGACCCCGTCCCGCCCAACTCAAAATACGACCCC
>JANBPK010001385.1:0-17186 GCA_027579435.1 Candolleomyces eurysporus | reverse complement strand
AAGTTTAAAAGGAAAAGATCAAAGCTATAAAAGAAGTAAACCTTTGGGTTAAACTGTGTGATTATCGAGTACTCCTCAATTACTTGGAATTAGTGTGCACAAGAGAGAGAATCTGTAAATTCTTAATACTCTACACTACCCCCCCATACTCGCACCCCCGATTTGGTACAGCACGACTACAAAGGTCTATACATACTGCTTATCCCGCACGGCTCGACTTAGAGTTGGTGTAGGTGTTAGGTTGTGTGTTTTAGTAGTCTCGCCGTTCTCGATCACTTCAACGGCGGAGCCCTTCCCTATGCTCAGCAGTTTGAATTATGGGCACCTCTGCATGTAAGTTAAATTTCTTACGTAGTGCGTGCAAATCTAGCTGATCCCTGCCATAAGCTACGCTAAGTACGGCTACGCATACCTACGCTGCGTAAGTTACTTTACTATGTGTAACTTACCTAACTTAAGTCAGCGTAAGTAACTTATGCAACCACCAGTCACAATTATTTGCCATGGCAAAAAAGAGCGACTGGCATCACACGCTGGTCACTGCCTGCGTGGTCACCAGAGATGGGGTAAGCAATGGTCGGCCCATACATTTATCAACTTTATCATTCCTTTCCATCCTTCCCTCCGTGCTCTCAATCCATTCTTTTTTCTCTTTGGTCTCATGACGTTGTCTGCAAAGAGCAATACATCCAATCATGATTCTAGAACAGAGTCAATGAATGGGGCATTGTTACTCTCCGATCCGCTGGTGTCCCTCACAAACCTTCCTCACGAGTTGCTGTTCCAAATCATCAATCAACTCGACGATGCTGCTCTCTGTGCACTCGGGTGCACCTGCAAATATTTCAACAGCCTTGTCTTCCCATGGTTCTTCGACAAACACAAAGTCAACAACCCTTCACAGGGGTGGATATCTTGCAGCCAGGCACCGGAGCATACGTTACGTGCCATACGCTGCTCCCTCTCCACCAAGAATATCAGCAGAGTGTGTTATTACTTCAACAAGGGGATTGACAAGCTAGTGGAGGAGGTGGAGGAGATGCATGCGATCGTGAGGAGGACGGACGAGCTGATGGAATTTAAGGTATCCTTGATGGACCCGGATAATTGGGCTATGAGGGATGTGCGTGGACTTGACAAGACTTGGGTTCTTCGACTTATGCCAGAAGAGTGGACGAAATTTTATCTTGGGCTTTTGATGGCTGCTCTGACGAAAGGGTGCAAGCATGTGCTATTGCGCGGTGGAGGTCTGTTCCTGGAGCACCTTTGGGACTGGGATCGAAGGCAAACTGCGACGGCTGAAACCGCTCCTACAGCCCCAGCTCTATCTTCAAAAGAGCGGGCTCTAGATATTGAAACGACTCGTAAGTTCTTTGGAGACTTAGTTTAGTCGTTGTGCACTGACGTTCTCCTTGTGCTGTACAGGCTACTTCGACCAAACCTTTCCCTATGAGAGCCCCTTAGCTGGTCAACCCAAATCACCCCTGCTGTCCCAGGCTGTCAAAGAGCTACCACGTATGTGATTGTTGAATCACTCCATTGTTCTATAACATCTGACTCTCCGTGCTATACAGCTGATAACACGGCGGTTGCGGAAAACACAGTCCCTCAAATTCTCAAAGGAAACTCAGCCAGAAATCCTCCAACGGCACTTGTCGAGGACATAAAGAAGCGACCACGGCACAGGCTATCGGAATGGATCAAATTCTTCTCAAAGAAGGATAAGAATAGGAGTGAAGTCAAAGCTACCGGATCGTCCACCGCGGCACACAACCCAAAGGGCTTCAAGATTGTCTTCCCTGGGTCCAGCCTTGCATGGCTCTCAGACATGAATAAACCATCTGCCCAGTCAAAGGTTCCCTCACCAGCTCACACAATGGGTCCTCCAATGCCAAAGATCGAAAGTCTCATTCTCCAATCTGATATGCTTTTCGCTAGTCCCTCCTTCCTGGACTGGACGAACCAGCTTCTCTCCTGGTGTACACCGACCCTCACACATCTCGAACTACAATGTCCCAAGACACCAAGCAGAATATGGTGTAAATTTTTCTCAGAAGTATCCCTCCCATCTCTCACCCACTTCGAGATTACGTGCATCTTGATAGTAAACAAGGGCGAAATCCAAGGATCCGACTGTTATGTAATAACCCCTAGGGTATCTTTTTTTTTTGTTGTTTACTTGTATTTGACTCAGACTCCCTCGGACTTCTCTCCTTAGTAGCACGTTATCTTGCCCTTACCCCAGTTTTAACCCTTAGCCTGAGGATACCCTTGACCCTATGCTTATACTTTTTATCTGTTGCCCTTTACCCTTGCTTCTTTGCCCTTTGCCCTGCTTCTTTACTATTAATAGTTGATCGTTATCAAGTAGGAACAGTAGAAGCACTAGTGCTGGTCACAAGAGTTGAGCCAGCCCGGACTTGCCCGATCATCTCAAGTAGTATAAATACCGAGCTGAACTGTAGTAGTTCTTTAGCTTGTTCTTGAGAATCAAATCTCGTCTACCTGTACCTGGTGCCTGACAGACTTTCCTCGACTTCTCAACCCTGTGTATGCTCAAACTGAGAACACAGTGGACGCTCAACAACGAGTACATTTGCCTTGACATCATCCCTCATCTTCCTCTCGCCGGAGGCATAGACCTTATCCTAGGCCAAGTGCTTCTCACGATTCTGATCGTTCACCCCCTCGTCCTATTCGATTCACTCAACGTTTCCCAATTGTCGCCGTCTGCTTGAGAGCTGGTAGGAACCCTACTGCTACGACGTCAATTGGGTCCATTCGCTACAAAGAAGGAACAACTATTGTGGATATTACGTGCTTCAAACGCCATCCTGCAGAGAGAATCATCACCAACTCCTTCGAACTCTGAGTAACCAACTATATCGTCGTTGTCGTCCTCACGCTTGCGCAACATTGAGGAAGGACTCCGTTCCCTCGAATTCCCATCTCTCAATCCCCTTCAAGAATACCTTCTACAAACAGAAGGAACCCCTCTCAGCGACGCTTTAGAACCCCCTCCTCCTCCTCCTTTCCCAAGTCCCCCTCAACAGATTCTCCTCACCGAAGCAACTTGTGAAAGAGGCATTCTTTCTCATTCGCTTTATACTTGGCAGCGATACACTTCCAGTCCCAGAATATCAGTGATCTCCCTCAACGTCTGTCATCACCCTCCCGATCCCCAATTTACTGAGCAATATCATCTTTCACTGTTTCTTATCACAGTGAATCTCCGTACCTCAGCTTGCATCGTCGAACCACTGAACGATCTGAGGTACTCCATAACACCAACATCCTAAGCTTCCTTGTCAGGCATCCCAGTATACAGAAGCTCTACCTTCACAGGATACAAGTCCCAACATGCCTGTGCGACCTGCCCCAGCCCAGGAAACTGATCCTCCCCAACTTAGTGGCGGTTACAGCCCATCCGATGTACATCCGCTGGCTCCTGCACAACAAGAAGCAATGTCCATTGCTGAAAAAAGTCGTCCTTCTCACGGAATGCTACCGTTGCCTAGCCCCTCTGTTTAAATACGGTGTCCTAGACAAGGCGCTCAAAGACCTCTTACCTCATTCACATAAACTGGACCTCATCGGCTTCAAACTCACAGACAACGACTACAACCTCGATTTCTGGCTCGAATCGCACATCAATGCCGACCCCTCAATATAAAACACTTGCAGATCAATTCGGCGCATCATGTCTGGATTGTCGATTCTGAGGAGAACCGCCTCAGCCTGATTGCGCAGGTTGCTGGGTTGTTTCCGAATCTTGAATATCTGGATTTGAAGAACCAGCCGGGTGTGCCNNANTATGRCTCGAAGAAGAYGGACSACATTCCGCMGGTGGTTGRGGCTCTCCAAGTGTATTGTCCGCAGGTTAAACAGTTGAAGATTAATGGTGACCTCATAGATATGGCCGATTTTGAGGAGGAGGAGGAGGAGCAGTGAGTGGGAGAAACCGTGGGGAAAATCGTGCAGCTTCAGGGGNAGGCAATCGGAGGCTAGAACCATATATTGGCACATGGACAGAGTAGGGCATCATGCACACGCAGACTTGTAACTTCAAACTCAATAGTGTGGCACTTTAGCCGTTCCTATATAACATTAAGAAGCTAACGACCCAAGGTCTCGGTTATATGCCATCGCGAAGAAAAAGAGCGACTGAAAAAGAGCGACTGGCATCACACACTGGCCACCGCCTGCATGATAACCATTCGCCAAATTTTGGCCCGGTTGCCCCCCACCCTATCCACTCTGGCGTTGGCGTAGAACAGAAGGCCTCGGAAAAGGCTGCCCTCGCGCTCTTCGTGACTCTACGGTAGAGTCTTCGCACATGAACCCGCCGACCATCCCGAGCCAGAGCATCTTGTAGGTTTTTTCACTTCTGGATCCCACTGCCGCTCTCGAGTAGACCGTGTACCGGTCTAACTCTCGAGCTGCACCGCATTTGAACTCGTTATTCATACCTGGCCTGCGGGCTGCTTCACGTTTGTCTTCGTTGGCTCATGCCTTGGTGGGAAGCTTTGTACAATGGTGGCGCTTACCGCAGCGCTTATCTGGTAGACCTTGGAAACACACACACACAGCCTACATCCGCATCAGGCCTGATCGGGTGGGTAACGTGTAACGATTGGCCCGTATACATTCGCCAAATTGATGCTTATTTCTGGCCACATTTCCATCCTTCCCCTGTACTCAAAATCCACTCTTCATCTCTCTGGTTTTCATGGAGTTGTTTGTGAAAGGCAATCCATTTGATCATGATTCCAAAACAGAGCCAGATCCGCTGCGATCCCTCACGAATCTTCCTCATGAATTGCTGCTCCAAATCATCGATGAACTCGACGACGCTGCTCTCTGTGCACTCGGGGGCACCTGCAGAGACTTCAACTACCTTGTATTCCCATTGTTCTTCGATAAACACAAGATCAAGAGCCCTTCACAGGGGTGGATATTTGGCTACCAGGTACCGGAGCACACGTTACGCGCCATACGCTGCTCTCTCTCTACCAAGAATATCAGCACAATCTATTATTGCTTCAACAAGAGTATCGACAGGCTAGTGAAGGAGGTAGAGGATATGCATGCGATCGTGAGGAGAGCGGACGAGGTGAAGGAATTTAAGGTGTACTTGACAGACCCAGATGATTGGGCTATTGCGAGGGCTGTGCGTAGACTTGACAAGACCCAGGTTCTTCCACTTACGCCGGAGGAGTGGACGGAGCTTTACCTTCGGCTTTTGACGGCTGCTCTGAAGAAAGGGTGTCAGCATATGCGATTGGGCGGTGGGGGTCCGTTCCTGGAGTACCTGGATCGAAGGCAAACTGCGATGGCTGAAAGTGTTCCTACAAACGCTCTAGGTAATAAAGCGACTCGTAAGTTCCTTGAATATTTGGTTCAGTTGTGCACTAACGCTCTCCTTGAGCTGTACAGGCTACTTTGACGTAATCTTTCCCTATGAGAGCCCCTTAGCTGGTCAGCCCAAATTATCCCTGCTGTCCCAGAGCATCGAAAAGCTACCACGTACGTGATTTTGGGCCATTCCGTTGCTCCATAATGTCTGATTCTCTGTGCCATGCAGCTGAGAACACGGCGGTCGCGGAGAGTACGGTCTCTCAAGTTCTCGGAGGAAACTCTGCCAGCAACCCTCCGACGCCTCTTTTTGAGGGCATGAAGAAACGATCACGGCACGGGCTGTTGAAATGGATCGAATTCTTCTCAAAAAAGAATAAAAATAGGAGCGAAGTCGAAGATATCGCATCGTCTACCGCGGCACACAACCCGAAGGACTTCAATATTGTCTCCCCTGGGTCCAGCTTCATACGGCTTTCAGATCTCAACAAACCTTCTGCCCAGCCAAAGGCTCCCGCACCAGCTCACACAATGGGTCCTCCAACGCCAAAGATCAAAACTCTCATTCTGGAATCCGACATGCTTTTCGCAAGCCCCTCCTTTCTGGACTGGACGAACCAGCTTCTCTGCTGGTGCGGATCGACCCTCAAACATCTCGAACTACAATGTCTCGAGACACCAAGTGGAGTGTGGTGTAAATTCTTCTCAGAAGTATCCCTCCCGTCTCTCGTCTCCTTCGCGATTACGTGCAACCTGATAGTAGGCGGGGCCAACGTCCAAGGGTCCGACATCCTAAGATTTCTCTGCAAGCATCCCAATATACGGAAGCTCTACCTTCACGGGATACAAGTCCCAGCATGCCGGCGCGACCTGCCCCAACCTATGAAACTCCCAATTCTCCCCAACCTAGCGGCGGTTACAGCCCATCCAATGTACATCCGATTACTTCTGTACGACAAGAAGCAATGTCCGATGCTCAAAAAANGTCGTCTTCCTGACAGAATGCTACGCCAGCCTGAACCGCCCGTTCGCATATGATGTCCTAGACAAAGCGCTCGAAGACCTCCTACCTCGTTCACATCAACTGAACCTCATCGGCTTCAAATTCACAAACGACCGCTACGACCTCGATTCCTGGCTCCAATCGCACGTCGATGCCGGTCCCAATGCCAGTATCCTGTCCAGCTTCATCAACACGAAACACTTGCAGATTAACGCAGCATATTATGTCCGGATTGTCAATTCTGCGAGTCGCCTTGACCTTGTTGCGCAGGTTGCTGGGTTGTTCCCAAATCTCAACTATCTGGAATTGAAGAACCAGCCAGGTGTACTGTATAAGACGACGGACCACATTCCGCCAGTGATTGAGGCTCTCCGACGGCATAGCCCGCAGGTTAAACAGGTGAAGATTAATAATCAAATCCCCATAGATATCGCCGAGTTTGAGTCGTCGGAGAAGAAGTGAGTGGTTGAAACAGCGGGGAAGATCGTGCAGCTTCAGGAACGGCAATTGGACGCTAGAACGACATGTATACCCGTCGATTCTGTGGAATTCGCATATGGACAGAGTAGGGAATTATACACACGCGGACTTATAACTTCAAACTCAATAGTGTAGTACTTTAGCTGTTCCTATAGAAAATTAGGAATTCAACGACCCAAGGTCTCAGTTCCATGCTATGGCATATAAAAGAGCAGCTGGCATCACGCGCTGGACACTTGTACTCACCGAAATTGTGAGAGCTGTTTGCATCAGTCATCTTTATGCAGGAATTCCGAATTTCAGTTTGACAACGATCGTTCAGTGTCAAAGGTATAGCATTACAATGTCCGATAAAGGTGCGCTGTGTCCGTACTTGGCAGCTCGACCTAGCCAGCGGGCTTTGACAGTTACTCCGGTTTGCTTACGACTTACAGCAGCTTGCAGCTACAGCAGCGCTTAACTGATGGGCACAGCATCATTGGTGAGGTTATATTTCCAACTTCTGTTTCCGACTGCTTCTTTTCTACCGCTTCCTTCGTGCACTCAAACTACTCTTTATCTTTCTGGCTCCATGAAGTCGTTGAACTTTGGGAAACACAATTCAACCGCACGACTGGGATCCAACCTGAACGGTTTCAAGACGGAGTCAACGAATAAGGGATCAACATTCTCTGGACCGCTAGGATCTCTCACGAAGCTTCCTCCTGAATTGCTGCTCCGAATCATCGATGAGCTTGACGACGCTGCTCTCTGTGATCTCGGATGCACTTGCAGAGACTTCAACAGTCTCATCTTCCAGATGCTCTTCGACAAGCTATATATCGCCCACTACCTTCCAGAGGGATGGATATCGTGCTATCGAGCACCCCGTTACACGTTACGCGTCATACGCTGCTCTCTCCCCACTAGGAAATTCAATAATATCTATCATTGCTTCAACAAGGGTCTAGATCACCTGGAGGAGATTGAAGATATGCATGCGATTGTGACGAGGATGGACGAGCTTGGGGAGCTCCGACTGTTCTTGGCGGACCCGGATGAATGGGCTGTGAGGGAAGCTCCAGGGCTAGACGAAACCCAGGTGCCTCAAATTACATCGGAGGAGTGGACGAAGGCTTATCTTGGGCTTCTGACGGCCGCTCTGGCGAAAGGGTGTATAAATGCGTTGTTGGGCAGTGGAGAACAATTCTTGGATTACCTTCAGAGCAGAGAGCAAACTACCGCTACATACGGCGCTCTTACAGACACAGTCCTATCTTTAAGGGAGCGGGTCCTAGGTAGTACTAAGGCGATACGTAAGTTCTCTCGTATTTAAGTGAGTTGTCAGAATCGCGTTAACGTTTTTTGCACTGTAGGCTACTTTGACGGAGCCTTTCGCTATCAAAGCCCTTTCAATGGTCAGCCAAAACGGAGTTTACAAGTGGCCCAATATGTCGAACCGCTTCCCCTGGAAGGTATGTGATCCTAGGGCTCCTTCGTTCTATTTCCTGACTCTCTTTGCTATTTCGCAGAGAGCACCTTCCCTCAAGCTGAGGTTCCCGAAGCTAAATCTGGAAAGCCTCCCGTTATAAAGGAAAGCAAGAAGCAATCACGATTGTTGAAATGGGTCGAATTCTTCTCAACGAATAAGAATAGCCACCATGCTGAAACAGCTGTGTCCTCCACCGCGAGATACAACTCGAACAACTCCAAGACTCCCTCCCCTGGCTTAAACCGTGCACAGGCTAAAAACCCCAGGAACGACCGCTCACGGTCAAAGACTCTCGCACCCACTGCCACAAGGGCTCCTCCTCCAAAGCCAAAATTACAAAGCCTCACTCTAGAGTCCAACATATTCCTCACAAGTCCCTCGTTCCTGAACTGGACAAACCAAGTTCTGTTCTGGTGCGCATCGACTCTCATACACCTTGAACTCGAATGCCCTGGAGCATCGAGCGAAATCTGGTGTAAATTCCTCTCAAAGTTAAAGCTCCCTTCCCTCATTTCTTTCAAGATTGCACCCCTCCTATTTGTAGAGGAGGCCAACGTCCAGGGCTCCGACATCCTAGGCTTCCTCACCAGGCATCCTGGTCTCCAGAAGCTCTACCTCCACGGAATCCAAGTCTCAGCAAGCTTATCCGCGACGCCTGGCTTTGGGAAACCGATCCTTCCCAATCTAACGGAGGTGACCGCCCATCCAATCTGGATCAGCCGGCTCCTGCGCAACAAAAAGCAATGTGCCAAGCTCAAAGAAATTACCCTCTTGACAGAATACTACACCAACATAGATGATACTTTCGAATACGACGCCATGGACAGAGCGCTCGAAGAAGTCCTACCTCGCTCACATAACCTAGACCTCATCGGATTCAAATTCACATGCGACAGCTCCGACCTCGATTTCTGGCTCCAATCGCACGTTGATGCCGGTCCCAACAGTATCCTGTCCAGTTTCATCGATACAAAGCACTTGCGGATCGACTGGCGGTATATTGTTCGGCTTATCAATCATGCGAGTCGCCTTGACCTGGTTGCGCAGGTTGCTGGATTGTTCCCGAATCTGGACTATTTGGAACTGAAGGACCTGCCAGATGTACCGGACAATAAGACGGACCACATTCCGCCACTTATTGAGGCTCTCCGACGGCATAGTCCACAGATTAAACAGGTCAAAATTAATGAAGAGGACCCCATAAATATCGCTGACTTTCAGTCGTCGTCGTCGTCGTCGGAGTGAGTGAGTAGTTGAATCAGCGGGAAGCTCGTGCAGCCTCAGGGACGGCAATTGGACGCTAGAATCATATGTATTTTGTGGAATTGACAGTAGGGAATTATATACACACGCGGACATGTAACTTCAAACTCAATAGTGTAGCACCTTAGCTGCTCCTATCTTGCATTACGAACCTAAACGACCCAAGGTCCCAGTTAAATGCCATGGCGAAGAAAAAGAGCGACTGGCATCACACACTAGCCACTGCCTGCGTGGTAACCATTCGCCAAATTTTGGCCCGGTTACCCTCCACCTCTGCACTCTGGTGTTGGCGTGCAACAGAGGCGTCGGACAAAGCTGCCCTCGCGCTCTTTGTGACTCGAGGGTAGGGTCTTCACATGACTCCAGGGTCGACCGATCCCGAGCTAGAGCCTTTTGTACGTTTTTAGATCCCTGGAATTCGGGATCCTAGCTCTCGAGTGGATTGTACCGGTCTAGCTCGATTTGTACCGCGTTTGTATGCTAGTCATATCTAACCTGCGGGTTGTTTGACGGTTGCTATTGTTGACTCAAGCCTCGGGAGCTTTGCACAGCGAAAGCGCTCACAGCAGCGCTTATCTGACAGGTACAGCATCAGCATCAACAGGCCCGATTGGGTGAGTAACGGGTCAGAGTCGTTTATTGGCAGCCTTGTTTCCGTTCCCTACAGACCCTGTTCTTTCTATACTCTTTCCCTTCTTCTTCGAACCCACTCGTTCATTCTCAGGTTCCATGAGATTATTGAACTCTGTCAAACCGGATTCAAGCACGGTACTTTCCGAATCGCTGGCATCCTTCACGGACCTTCCTCTTGAATTAACACTCCAAATCCTCCCGGAGCTCGACGACGCCGCTCTCTGTGCCCTAGGAAGCACTTGCAAAGAACTCAACACCCTCATCTTCCCCTACTTCTTCGAAAAATACAAGATCACCAACCCTTCGCTAGGCTGGATATCATGCTACCGAGTGCCCCAGCACACGTTACGCGCCATACGATGCTGCCTGTCCACCAAAAATATCAGCAACATACATTATTACTTCAACAAGGGAATTGAAAAGGTGGTGGAGGAGGTGGAAGAGATGCACG
This sequence comes from Candolleomyces eurysporus, assembly GCA_027579435.1. Classification (NCBI taxonomy): domain Eukaryota; kingdom Fungi; phylum Basidiomycota; class Agaricomycetes; order Agaricales; family Psathyrellaceae; genus Candolleomyces; species Candolleomyces eurysporus. Next base: position 6,530 of record JANBPK010001385.1, on the reverse strand, counting down.
CAATCGTGAGGAGGACGGACGAGGTTACGGACTTCAGGGTGTACCTGATGGATCCGGATGATTGGGCTGTGAGGGATGCGCCGGGACTTAGCGGAACCCAGGTGCTTCCACTTGCGTCGGAGGAGTGGACGAAGCTTTATCTCGGGCTTCTGACGACTGCTCTGACGAAAGGGTGCAAGAATGTGCTGCTGAGAGGTGGAAATCCATTCTTGAAGTACCTTCAGCACAGAGAACTTGAAGAGCAAACTACGGCTGGAGGCGTTTCTGCAGGCCCACTCAATCGACTTCTAAGGACGCGAGATCTAGATAATAAGACGGCCCGTAAGTTCTTTTTTTTCGTAGTTAATCGAGTTGTTATGTACTGACATTCTTGCGCTACAGGGTACTTTGATGCAAGCCCTCACGATGCGGGCCTCCCCTCCAATAGGTCGAAACGGCATCCGCAGGTGACTCAAAGCATCGACGCGACTCCAGTTATGAAGGGAAAAAAGAGCCGATCGAGACACCGATTGTTGAAATGGATCGATTTTTTTAAGAAGAAGAAGAGCGGTGGACCACTTAAAGCAGCCACATCGTCTATCGTGCCATCCGAATTGACAGTTGTCGACAAGACAACTTCCCCCACACCGAGCCTCTCACAACCCCTCAAGTCGAATACCCTCGCACCCACTCGCCCACCAGTGGTACAAAATCTCATTCTGCAATCCGACATGTTTTTCGCAAATCCCTCCTTCCTGGACTGGACGAACCAACTCCTTTCCTGGTGCGCGCCGACTCTCAAACATTTCGAGCTTCAATGTCCCGAGACACCTAGCGAAACCTGGAGCAAATTCTTCTCCGAAATAACCCTCCCTTCCCTCACAGAGTTCGATGTTTCGTGCAACCTAATAGTAGGCGATGCCCACATCCAGGGACAGGACATCCTAGCCTTCCTCTCCAGACATCCGAGTATTGAGAAGCTCTCCCTTCACGGGATTCAAGTTCCAAGCTGTGCACTGCCCGACCTTGGGAAACAAATCCTTCCAAACTTGGTTCAGGTCGTAGCCCATCCCGTGTACATACGGTGGCTCCTGCGCGACAAGAAGCAATGCCCAAAGCTCAAGAGAGTTTTCTTCCTGACGGAATACTACGCCAATCACAGTCGTCCGTTCGCATACGACGTCCTGGACAACGCTCTCGAAGACCTCTTGCCCCGCTCCCACAACCTGGACCTCATCGCTTTTCGATTCACAAACGACCACAGCGAGCTCAATTCCTGGCTTGAATCGCACGTCGACGCCGGTCTAAATGGCAGTATCTTGTCAAGTTTTATCGACACCAAACGGCTGCAGATCAACTCGGCGTACTATGTCAAGATTCTCAAATCACCTACGCGTCGCGAGTTGGTCGCGCGGTTCCTTGGACTGTTTCCTAACCTCGAGTATTTGGAATTGGAGGAACAGCCAGGAGTTTCGTACAATAAGGGGAATTCATATATGCAGACGATGATTGAGGCTCTGCGTGTGCATTGCCCACAAGTCAAGAAGGTGAAGGTCCATAGTAGCCCTATGATAATTGTCGACGAGTTCGTCGTTGAGCCCGAGAGCTCACTACCCACGCGAACAAGAGCTAGCACCCCGGAGAGTCAATTTTCGGTTGATTCAAACTAATTACTGTTATAATTATAATTATCGGACTTTCCTATTATACCTGCCATGCATGGACAGAAAAGGGAGCAAATGTAGAAAGGCTCTATTACGGCCAGGAAGAGAAATAGTTTTGGAAGACCAGCCCTCCTGAATCGATAAGTGATAGGCAGCAATTCTAGGTATTCAAACTTCTACAGACGTCGCTCCCNACCCCAGCCTGGTAGCCCTCAATATCCCGAAGCAACAGAACGCTGCCGCCTCAATCCAATGACAGATGAAAGCTTCTGCGCCAACCTCCGAGATTTTCGACGACCGCGCTCCGGCTCCGGATTGTCGAATCCAAGAGTAGGCGTTTTATCCGGATCGACTTGAACCGACCCCGATTCAAGTTGGGAGGTATCCTTGGAATGAATTTTTNGGTGTGGCATCGTTGACTTTGGGGGAAAAAACAAAGGAAGAAAGGACAACGGTTGAAAGTGGGGAACAATGTTCAGTTGATATTGAATAAATATGAAACGAAATATGAGACTCACGAGTCAACGATGAATCTGAACCGTCGGAGGTTGTGAACGACGACGAGCAGGAAGTGGAAGAGGAAGACGTCGTCGTTGTCGATTCACCGGCTTTGATAGAACGGAGAAAGGCAGATAACCAAAGCCGGCATAAAAAGGGCGTAGGAAGGAAAAGGACAACATTTGGTATCGCAAAAACAACGAAATAATAAAGCGGGTAACTCACAGATTGAGCTCTTCGAAGAGTCTGAGGAGTAGATAGAAGCAAAGTAGGTATCCGCGAAGGACTCTATCGATGAACCATCCGAGTCGACATCAGAGTTTGAGTAGTCCAACAACGACGATAAATCAGAGATGTCATCATCATATCCCTCTCGCCCGATGGAACTCCTTCCCTTGATTGTTTGGCGAAGGAGGACGGTCAAGTAGTCTTCCGATGGGGATGGTCCGCCAGACGGGTCCTCGTAAATGGGAGAAAGAGGGACCTTCATCCTCGCTGATGTTGGGAGAAACATAAGTCGGATCCTTGAATAAATATGAAACAAGGAAAGGGGAAGTGAGACGAACAGATAGCATCGGGGAACACCATCGCCTGCTCTGTCCTTCCAGGGACGTCAGGCTTGATAGATTGGAAAGCGGGCATCGTAGGGCACTGAAGTTCACCCGTCTCCCCCGCAATCCGCGTTCTCCTCGAAACATAAAATGGGGAGAGGTAATAATCCAGGATGGCCCGAACCGTTGACTTGGACTTCAATCTTCCGGAGCCCAGCTCTTTCCTGACTTCCCCGTCCAATTGGTGCCTATACTCGCTCAGCTTGGAAGCGTGGACGCCATATTGGACAATGTCCATCATCTTCCCCTTGGTGAACCTGGGTTCGTATGAATGAGCGGTGGCCATGAATGCCACCATGTACAGCAGCTCCGCGTCGTCGTTAAAGGCGATGATCTCCGGGTGGCGATTCTTGTAGCGTAGTACGGCGAGAAGGGCGCGTATAGCGACGCTGGGGCGGATCCTGGGATACTTCTGAGCGACGCGCAAGATGAGACCTTGAATTCGTCTAGACATGTTGTCGATGTCCCAGGTTAAGAAGGACGCGGGAGTGCTGAGATGATAAATGAGATGGCCAACTACAATCCCCGCAAGAAGGTCTGTGTCCTGCTCAAGGATGAAGTATTGGGTCCTGACCCAAGTGTCGCGGTGAAGATTGGAGTAAGGAGGCATCGTGGCGATGATGAAGGTGGTTAATGAAATGGTTGTAGGAAGAGAAGTGAAGGGGTCCAGTGTCTACATATACTCCTGTGCGAATGAATCAGGGGGTGAAACTGGAACTGGAACTTGAGCGAGACTTTGACAAATATCACGGGTGCTAGATTAGTCGAAATGGCGAGAATGCATGCTCATATGGGCCTAGGTCACCTATCAGGAAATACATGGAATGGTCATTACAAGGCGCGAAGTACATATTACTTGCGAGCGGCAGACTGCGACTTGATGACCTTTTTGACAATCTTAGCCWCCACTCTCTGGTTATGTTACCGGCAGAATGGAAACCACGACTGCCTCAAGGAAGCAATTTCGTGTTCTCACACAGCGCTCACACTCAGTCCGGCACCCCACCCAGATCGCGAGAGGTATCTCAACGCTCTCGCCAATGCTCTCAGTCATTTTTATACTCACAATGGCGACCCTGAAACGCTGAATGAGGTCATTTCACTGTATCGTGAAGCGCTTGAACTCTGCCCCCCTCCCCATCCGGATCGCCCCATATCGCTCAACAACCTTGGCGATGCTCTCCATGATCTTTACAAGTGCAATGGTGCCATTGAGGGATTGAACGAGGCCATTTCACTGCATTGTGAAGCACTGGCACTCCGCCCTGCATCCCATCCACACCGCTCCCGGTCGCTCAGCCATCTTGCCASTRCTCTCGGATCTCTTCATGAGCACAATGGGGACATTGATGCATTGAACGAGGCTATTTCTCTGCATCGTGAAGCACTCGCACTCCGCCCTTCATCCCACCCAGAGTGATCCATATCGCTCAACAACCTTGCATATGATCTCCAATCTCTTCATAGCTGCAATGGGGACATTGATGCATTGAATGAGGCCCTTTCGCTGTATCGTGAAGCACTGGCACTCCGCCCCGCACCCCACTCAGGTCGACCTTTGTCCCTTGATAACCTTGCTAAAGTTCTTCTCTCTCAATTTGAGCAGAGCAGAGCCATGGAGGTTCTTGATGAAGCCATATCGCTCCGTCGTGAACTGCTGGTTCTCTGCCCCCCTGGACCCAGATATAGGGCAGGCGATGTCATATCCCTTGTGGAGCTTCTCGAAAAGCGACATGAAGTTACTGGAGACGACCAAGATCGGTGCGAAATCAAAGACTTGAAGGCAGAATTGGAAGATCTGTATGCCGAATGGAAGGAATCACACAATTTAGAAGACTCGGATGATTCGGAGGACACAGACTCGTAGTCGGGATTAACTTGTATACTAGTTGGACTTTTACATTTTAATTTCTCACTTAGTTGAGTGTTACATTCCAGATCCAGACATAAGAATCGTAATGATTGAGATACGGTGGTCAGGATTTAGAGAAGTTGGGTGGCTCTTGGCCCGAGGGTTGTATGTTCATGAGTAGTAATGCAACGGGTGATCGTAGCTTCATATGACGACAAGTGTTGAGTTAGGGATCCTTGCGAGTTCGGAAATGCAAGCTGAGCATCGGGTGAACGGTCGACGGTCGACGGTTGGAAAATAAACAGGGTTAGCAACAAAGGTTAGAGCACCTATAAAGTCTCACTGAGGCTGGCTCGTAAATGTTGGCGTCCATATGGCGCTGAGAGCGAGTGCAGAAGGGGCCATCAGGCCGAGGTCAAAACATCAGACCTGGTAGTTTTGTCGGAGCCTTCGCTGGTGACAGCTGGCTGGAGGATTTGAAATTGTTCAAGTAGCAGAAGTCTGAAAAGAGAGATCAAGTCAGTAGTCAAATATGAACGAGGAGGGAGGATCCCACTATGTAAGAAACTGAGCCGCGAATGTCTTTGAAAATGTTCCTTAGGTGAACCCATCGCTGGCAGTGTTGCCTCAGGAGTAGTGTGTGCGGGACGTCTTCGACTATACTCGCTAAGGCAGGTTGATGTTAGCAACCATAATTCCAGCGACCCGAGAGCTATCGTCGAAGGAGGAAGCACGCGGCTGGTGGGCGGGAGGTTGGAGGCCGCAGAAGTTGCGTCGTGAGGTGATGGTAAGACAGACAGTGCAGCCTTCCGGTGAGAAGGGAGGAGAATCAATACAGTATCATGATGGAAGGCCCGTATATCGCTCCCCAAATCTTTGTTTGTTGACGGGCGGTGTTGCCAAATAGCCAGTCTCGAATACTCATTCGAAGCTCTGACGGATAGAAGTCGCCAAGAGATTCATCCCCGGCAGAGTGAAAATGCCACCCACTTTGTCCCTCCTCCGCATTGTGACCATACCCTCAGCTTATGCTACCCCTCCGAGTCCGTGAAGGATGGTCCGAGAAGTCCAGAAGTGTTTCGTTTGCGCAAGGCGAAAGATGCCCAAAGGTACGTACTGCTACGAGAATTGCCTCCACCCTGACAAGCACCTGCTTGCCCTCTCTTTCCTACAGCATTTACGCGCTTCCATGATCTCCAACAAATCCACAAGCCTTGGAGGAATGAGGGAGCGCGATAGGGCCTCGCTTTGATTCAGGGAACCGGCAATTAGGCTGGGTTGAGGCCGACGACTGCAATATGAAGATGTGTGGCTGCATTCAACGGTGATTATCTGGTGAGCAGCTCTTCTCTTCGTTTCTAACTGCTTCATTGATAGCGGAATCTCGACTGGCCACGATTGGATGGCTATCTAGGGTACTCCTCGCAATTGTGCTTGTGAAGCATGACTTCGGATGCCACCACTCAACTCGGATCATCCCTTATGGACAGCCCACTCTCGTTCTTCTCCAAAACAAGCGCGGTGCATCTGGCGCTTTCGTATTGTTTTCGTCACCTACCCATTTCCCAAACCACTGCACCGCACACTTCAACGAGCCGGTTCACCCCCTGTATCGTAAAGCGCTTGCACTCTGCTCCTCCCCCCATCCAAATCGCCCTATATCACTCAACAACCTTGCCAATGCTCTCCATGATCTTTATCAGTGCAACGGTTACATCGAAGGATTGAACGAGGCCGAGCGATTGGACGAGTGTTGAATATTTCTGGCCTACTTATTCTGGTGCATGTAATTATGATTGTACCTATGGATTCATGTAGTTGCATGAGTAATATCTAACCCTTGTCTTCCAAACGTGCTTTGAACCCTTGTGCGATCCTCCAACGGTAGCTCTCTCCCAATCTTGCTATCCCCCGATCGTCTCTCCC
>JANBPK010001384.1:0-17208 GCA_027579435.1 Candolleomyces eurysporus | reverse complement strand
TGGGAGATCAATTCATTGGGTAGCTGAGTGTTTCATTAGGTATCATAGAAGGCACTTCATTCAGAGGATTTCATTGTGAATTTCAATGGTACATTGGGAGATTCTTCCATTGGATAATTGGGGGCTATTCACTGGGCAGCTGAGTGCTCCACTGAGCAATCATTTCATTGGGTAGCTGACAGTACTTTATTGGGCATCATTGAAGGCACTTCATTCAAGGGTGTTCATTGTGAATTCCAATGGTACATTGCAAGATCCTTCCATTAAATGATTGGGGGCTATTCATTGTGCAGCTGAGAGTGCTTATTGAACACCTTGAATTTGATAGAATGACAGCCTCATTAGGGCTCCAAATTTGCGATTGAAAGGGGGCTTCATTTGACAATTTGAATCTGCAAATGATAGCTTCATTGGACAGGTGATTCAAATTCGAGAAAGATATTTTCATTCAAGGCTTCATACTTATAATTGAAAGATTCTTCATTGAACATCTTGAATCTGCAGATGTCAGTGTTATTGGAAGCTTCAAATTTTTGATTGGAAAGTTGTTCTCTGGGTTCTTTCAATTTGCAAACAACAACTTCATTCAACACTTTGGATTTGAGATTAAAAGTGCTTCATTGGAAGCCTCAAATTTGTGAATGACACTTCCCAGATCCAAAGCACTCCATTGGGTGCTTCAAAATTTTGAATGACAACTCTAGTTGATGCTTTGGATTTGGGATTGAAGGTGTTTCATTGGGCGCTTTGAACTTGCAAATCACGCCTTATTCACCGGTGCAAAATTTGTGAATGAAAGCTTCATTGGACAACCTGAATTTGACTTATGAATCACAGCTTCATTCAACACAGCAAACAAAAGCTTCATTGGACAATCTGAATCTGAATTTGCAATTGAAAAATGTATCATTGGGCGCTTGTTGCTGTCACATTTGCTATCAAATCAAATGGGTGCTCATCCAGCAAATTAATAATACAAATTGCATGTGTCTAGTCCTCAAGTTCAAAATCAATGAACACATTGAGCTCATCCAAGTCGGTCAAATATCTGTCCCCATCAGTTCCGCCACTATCTGAGTCATCACTCTTGATGTCGTCCCCATTCTCTCCTTCAGAAGGCTCCCCATGCACTGCCTCTGGTGATGTTGGCAATTCTACGTGGCTGCCAGTGGCTGACAGTGCCTTCATCCACTCAGGGGCAAGTCCCAATTTGTTGAGCATTGGTGACCAATTGGCACGGGCCTTTGCAGCGAGTCGATCTGAATAGGACACTTGTTTAAGAGCATACGCCCTGGTGCTGTGTGCAATGTCATTGTCAATCAGCAACTGATTGACTTTGGACCCTTTGTTTCTCTACCAGGCGCTGCGCCATTCAAAATAGACAACAACTCTCCTCATCTCTTCCTGCACCAGTAGATATTCCTCCTTCCAACGTTGCACTTGTGCCCATGACTTTGCCCACTCAACGCGCAAGCTTTCGTCAAGTTTGTCTTCAGTGATAAGGGAGCTTTTGGATGCATTTGCCGAGTTTCCTCCTTTGGATTTGCCCTTGTCCCCCACACAGGGAACAAGCCAAATCCAAGATAGCAGAAATTTGCCGTCACTCTCACCATCTTCCTTCCCAGGTCCACTTACATCGGCATATTTCAGCTCTTGGAACTGATCTTTCCAAGCTCCAGACGGGTCAAGTGCGAGTAAGGCCAGCTGAGCAGCACAATAACAAGAAACACATCGCTGGATCTTGTTCTGCAGCCGGCTATGAGTTGTCCGTACCCTTGTGTTCAGTTTATTCCCCTCTCCACTCAAATTCAATTTTTTGAATTGCCAGAGGCCTGTTATCACCCGTCGCAGCCTTCAGATTTCAGCAAGGGAGTCAGAAGCTTGTGCAATTCAAAGCCAATTTTCCATTTCCAATGCTCGCCTGATCCCTGAGTGGGCGCTTGTTGGCAAGGCGCTTGGCAGATGCGGTGCCACTAACTCCAGGTGTTTGGTGTCAACACTGTCATCCTCCGTGTTCGGCAGCAGTTGAGCAACGTAAGGAGTATAGCCCAGTTGGGTTTTCCTCCATGCTTGGATACGCCAATATAGTGATGTACTCCACTCCACCAAGTCAGCCTGTTTCTTATTGGTCTTGAGGGAGGCCGTTGATATGACCGTGTTCGCTTTTTTGCAAATAAATACCCATTTTATTGAATATTGTTCACAATTCAATTAACGGTCGTGTCTATTTAATCTCTACACTATGAAACCCTTCCAGTGTTGAGATAACTCGCACGGTGCAAAGGATAATTTAAGAGTACACTACTCTTGGGTTCACAAGAGTTGGAGTCTACTCGAGGACTGCCGACTTAGAGGTGTGCCGTCATATACCCGAGATTAGGGTTTAGTAAGCTAGCAGGTTGGTGCCACTTCAGATCAAACAGCCTACCCTGCAGCTGAAAGGCTCAATTTCACTACTAAAGCAATAGAGGTGGTTTCCTAGGCACTAAAGGTACCTACCCTCTCACGCAGCCTCACATTAATCAAGTATATTCAGTGCTAGAGCAGTGGGGCGAGTCCCTAAGCATATAAAGAGATGACGCGGCAAGGTTTCAGCACATCAGACGGCATGATGGCTGGCATGGCACGAGAAAGGAGCTCGAAAGTACTCTGAAAGGAAAGTCGTTCACAGAAAGAGATAACCCAGAGGGCGGTCACAAGGGACTTGCCAAGATAAATCTATTCAATTGACGGAGGTCTGACTCCTCCTCACGCGGCTCGAGCAAAGGCATACCAAGGTGGAGGTTGGAATAACCGTAGACCGACCACCCTCAATCAACTTTGGCATTCCGCTCAGCATACTAGAAAAGGCAACAAGGATCTATTAATAGTCACGGCGCAAGCGCAGGAGTGGCATGGCGGCACCTTGGCGTATCCAATACCCTCTTTTTATCTCTTTATCTCTCTCTCTAGCTGGGGCCTGGACTCTTTTTATTTATAAATCTCGTGTACACCTATTTACCATGCTCCAGTGATTGCACGGCTCCAGATAGTATATATATTGGACTCTTTTAGCATAGTTTTTCCCCAGAGAATTACTGCTGTTTTCATTTTGTGTTTGCAATCGACCGGTTTTGTGACTTTTATCTCGCGCGGCGTGATACTAAGTAAAGGAAAGATCAAATCTATAAAGAAGTAACCTTAGGGTTAACTGTATGATTATTTGGAACTAGTGTGCACAAGAGAGAGAACTTGTAAATTCTTAATACTCTACACTANCCCCCCATACTCACTACCCCCCATACTCGCACCCCCGATTTTGGTGCAGCACAACTACAAAAGGTGAATACATACTACTTACCTCGCATGGCTCAACTTGGAGTTAGTGTTAGGTGTTAGTTGGTGTGTTAGTAGTCTCGCCATTCTAGATCACTTCACCGTCATCTCCTTGTCCTTGACCAAAACACGCCTATTTAATGAGTATGGGTGGTAGATTCAGGACCATCAAAGCTGTACTCACTGCTGCTCCTCCAGATCCAATCCGGCTACCAAGAATTGCGACATGGAAGTGATGGAATCAACTGTGCCGGCTGTTTGACTGTTGCTGGGTGACTCTTCTTTTGCCAGTTCTAAGCGAACAGCTTGGAATTGAAGACCTGGAATTTCCAATCAGAAAATGTTGACAACAACAGGCACGATGAGGAGCGCGTACCAAGCTCAACCTCCTCATAAGGGTTTGAATTTGTTCAATCCTGTTCCCAAGCTGAGACCATATCTGTCCATTTAACAACAATCTCTGGCAAAAATCTTGAATTAAATTTCGTAAAGTGTTCTTCATGTTGGTGGTGTAGGACATGAGCTTTCTGCAGCTTCAGTGCAAGTAGTGCAGCTTGGTGAATGTCAGACCATGGAGCTCCCAGCCAGCAAAGTACTCATGCAGCCGAATAATTTTGTTGATGTTGTAACCGCTGTACACATCGTTGATTGCTTCGTGCCTGGCAGCAGGTCCCATCTCCCAAAGACTTGCTCCAAGAGAATTGGTGTGGGAGAAACTCCCCTCAATTTCATCCCCACATGTTTGCCCCATACCCTCCATGTACGAAAGAGCAAATTTTGTTTGACATGCTTGTCCATGTCTGTTGATGTGCCATGATGGCACCGCTGCCTCAATTTTGGTGCCAGGACTTAGTTGTAACCATGTAGGATACTTCTCGAGGCGTTTATCAAGATTTTTGAACCACTGGCATGCAATATCATATGTGATAACTGCGTGGAGCACCGTGATCAAAGCGAGAACAGACAGGATGATATAGTCCATATTACAATATCTGATAACCGCACAATCGTCAGAAAGACTTGACACACTTATTTGAATGTTCCGTACCTTTCTCCCTTTTGAAGGTCACCAACCCCATTCGCCTTCACTAGCCCATGTCAGGAACAGATGACCAGACCTGTGCCGGTGACACTGTACCCTGGAGTGCATTGCACAGCTGCCCTGACTATAGCGTCATGTTCGGCATGACAAGTGTTGATCTGAGACGATCTTGAATAGACGCACAGCATCAAGATTAGTTGAACGCACCTCTGGTTCTTCAACATAACTTGATAGATGCTCCTGGTAAGCCTCCTCTTCCACGCAGTAGCACCAGCCAGGTATTAGTTCCACATCACAAACCCTCCGCTTGGACTTGGCCTTAGCTTTTCCCTTCAACTTAAAATTGGCATTGATGGCTAAGAAAAGTGTGTAGAGAAATCTAAACCTGAGTTAGCACCAGCGGCGAGCAATAAGTCAGAAGTGAACATACAGCAATGCCAGATCTGATTTTTCCCATCCCTCTGGTAAATTCTTGCCTGGCTGTGGGCACGCTGGACAATCCAGAGCAAGCTCCCCTGGCAAGGTGGCTTGCACACCACCCATAGAATGGCCTCTTTTGGCACGCTTGAGTAACATCAGGGTTTTCCACAAGCGGAACACCCTTTGTAAGTTGTTGCAACGCAACTGGACCATTTAGATAAGATAAATTACATATCGCCGTAGGTGGCTATAGGACTCACCGGTATCTTCCCAAGTTGAAGCTTGTCGCTCATCTGGACAAGTGTGTTGTAGAAATCAAAGACAGTAATTTTACTCTGCAATGTGAGCTCATGAAGCGTCTCCAGGCATCGGAATGTAAACACTGTCTGTGGATGCTGGATTGTTGCAGGAAAGAGACCACTGTGGAGCAATTGGATGTACTTGTCCACAGTTAGAGAACACTCACATCCACAGAAATTGAGGTTCAGCCTGATAATACCACTTGTGTCAAACACCAGGAATTCTTTTGGTGTGGCAACTGGGGTGGTGCACGAAGAACCTCCATGGCCAAGTTGATATCGCAGTGAAGTAAATGCAGACATTGGTGTCCTCTCAAAGAACAACCCGTTCCAAGCCTACAAGTCACTAATCAATCAAGCAGAATGGTCAGTTCGATCATTCATGATCTCAGATGCTCCATAGACTCTTACCTCAATTTCGTGCAAAAAGTCTGTCCGGTGGACATCACACATGCATGACTCGCATTTGGGCAAGCATCCGTCCCAGCAAGTGAGACACTGGTACAGCTTTATGCCATTGTCACTTCCAGCCTTTTCCAAGCACCGACTACAAAGAGCCTTATCACCACTGGGATCCAGATACTCAGTATAGCCATCTCTAAGCAGCAGTTTGTTGAGGCTTTTCTGGCGCAATGGCAACCATTCTTTGAGTTTTTCCTGTGAGATTTGGATCAGATAGATAACATGATGACTGTCAATTAACTCACCTCATTTGAGTACCCCTGAATTTTCCTTCCTTTGAATGTTGACTTTGAAGTATTGACAGCGTCAAGAACGATGTCAGGAGATGGGAGAGCTTTGTTGAGGTTGTCAATGGGATGATTCTGCAGGGGAATTGATTTAGCAAGTGGCAAACAAAGGCGATCAGGCTTGGTTTCAAATGGAGTGGCAGTCGATTGAACCCATCCTGAGCCTTCTCCCAGAGATATTACCCTTGACTTTTGCTTGGGTTTTGCATTAGCAGGCAAGCGAAAGTCTGAGCAATGACCTGGTATGCTTGACTTTGACTTCTTGGAGTGTGACACCACATTTGACGTCAACTCAGAGTCGTTTTGAGGGCGTTTTGTGGGAGGGGCCATGCAAGGTTCAAGTCTGAATCAACTTGTTGCAGTCATTTATGTACTTGGATGGACTACAGAAGACAATGAAATTCAAGAACAATGTTATCAGTATGGGAAAGAAAACCTGACATGACTCGCTATGCACAATGGAAAGCCAATTATGTGGTACAAGAACCAAACATTGTACTCTAATGCCCCATTCACACCGTAACTTGCTAAATACAATGGAGAGCAAATTACACAACATATATCAGCCAAACATCAGGTGGCTAAGCTACATCGGGATCGTCCAGGCTATATACATGGTGCTCTGTCATCTTCGACTACCAAACTTGCAGAGGTATGAGGAGCGTCATCATGGGTCATATCTACAGGATACCAATTGGTACCTTCACATATGACGAACAGCAATACCGCCAAGATTGTGACGAAGAGTCAATCTCTGGAAGGTATGAGTTGTCTTCTCCTCTTACGAAACTATCACTCACGCATAACTTAACAGCAGTATTTAGTAATATACCAGACTGTTACAATGTATTCTTTGCCTGTACAAGTGCTGAAATGGAATACTTGACCTTGCGTGCAGATAGTAACATAAGTAAGAATAGGGGATGGATCCTGGATTCAGAAGCGAGTCAACATTTCACCTACAATAGACAAGACCTTGTCGATTATCAAATAATCAAAGGTAAAGGGGTTACTATGGCAACCTCATCTATTGCGATAGAAGGTAAAGGAACTTGTTTTCTTTCCCTTTACATCGGTGGAAAGAAATGTGTGATTTGCTTGCATCCAGTCTTCTACGTCTCTAGCTTCAAGGAAAAGCTCTTGTCGCTAGGTTGGTTCCTACAGAACGGTCATACGATGATGGGTGATCAAGCTTCGATCACTCTCTTCGACGAGAATAACCAATTAAGTTTGGAGGCTATGCCATATTCTCATGGGCGGACCATTTATAGGACTACACCAGTAATTGAGAACCTGGTGGACCACTTTAATGCCCAAACAGTTGTGTATTCTGCTAAGTATGAAACTTGGCATCAGCGTCTGGGACACCCCTCAGTGGATGTTCTCAGGAAAGCTTCTAAGTTCACAAAGAATTTCCCTAAAGATCTGAAAATTCCCAGAGAACCAGGACTTTGTTCCGGATGTGCGGAAGGAAAAATGACGTCAGCATCATTTCCTCTGAGCTCAACTCGAGCAAAGCATATCTTTGAGAAAATTCATTCTGATCTAAAGGAATTCCCAATTAAATCGTATCATAAGTATAAATACTTCATCAGCTTCCTTGACGACTTCTCTTCTTATTGTTGGATTACGTTGTTAAAGACCAAGGATGACGCTATTAAGTCTTTCCGGCACTTTGTTGCTATGGTCAAAACGCAATTCAACTCCGATATCAAAGGTCTGATGACCGATTTCGGGGGAGAATACAAGTCTCGTGCCTTTGATAATCTACTCAAAGAGTTAGGTATCAAGGAGCTGGCTCGGCGCCAAGGACTCCTCAACAGAACGGGAGAGCTGAACGATTAAACAGGACGATAATGGATAAAGCGGAAGCTATGCGGCATTATGCTAGCATTCCACAGTCCTGGTGGGAATTTTCTGTGGAACATGTGGTACATGTCTATAATTGAACTCCAATACGGAGATTAGATTTCAAGTCTCTGTATGAACTTCTTTACAAAGAAGCTCCTGACGTATCACATTTACGTGTTTTTGGATGCTTAGCATGGGTATGGGTTAGTCCTGAAAGCCACCGGAACAAATTAAGTCCAAAAGCTAGACCCATGGTCTATCTAGGCAACCAAAAAGGGGTTAAAGGTTTCCTATTCATGCACATAGCTGATAACACAGTGCAAATAGGAACCAAGGCCATGTTCAATGAAAAAGCCTTTCCCAAGTCTAAGGATTTCAAGTTGCCGAAATATACTCTGGTCAAAACTAAGGAATCACACAACACAAACGATGAGCCATCAGAATTCTCTGAGGAAGAATCATTCGTTCCAAAACGGAAGAATGATTTCTCTCATACCCATCATCAAAGAGATCAGTTGCCTCCCTTTGACAGAACAGAGCCTGCAGACGATCTGCCTGAACGGCAAGCTGAGATACCCAAGGCAAGACCTCAGGGGGAGCCTAGACGCTCTGGCCATCAGGTAAAACCTCCAACTCGACCAGGAAACATCTATGGTGAATTGAAAGCACCCACACAAATTTTGCATGAGGTATCAGGAGAAAAATCGTGGTCAAAGGCGATAGGTGAGAAGCGTAAAACTTCTCCCAGGCCCAAGCAGAAATCAAAAGGGAATCCCAGCCTGGGCTCTGCACCACTGCTTCCAGAGAATGTACCTCTCCCTCCGATACCTAGTGGCGAAGTCGAGGATATTGATGATCCCACAACAGATGGGTACCAAAGTAGTAATCTCACGGTTTCTACGGATTGGAACACCTCTGACAACGAACGGAAGATGCCAAAGGAATACGTCATGGACAAATATGGTCCGAAAAAGTGGAATCGTCATGTAAAACAGAGCAAGCGTACTCAGAAGGAACAGAAAGCTACTGTTGCCGATCTGTGCCGCGATGGGGGAGAAGATTTTNGTCAATTTTCTGCTCGCCCAAGCAGTTCCAGAAATGGATTCTGACAAACTTCCTAACAAAAGTCCACAAGATTGGACCTTTCGAGATTTACAACGGCTACCTGAAGCCAAAANGAAGAGAATGGAGAAAAGCAATGTCCAAAGAGATTGATGCTCTCAAAGGACGCCAAGTCTTTGAACTTGTCGAACTCCCACATGGGAGAAAGGCCATCAAAGGCAGATGGGTCTTTGATATTAAATCCAATGGCCGAAAATGGGCCCAATACGTTGCTAAGGGTTTCTCTCAAATTGAGGGAATAGATTTTGAAGCTTTATTCTCACCTGTTGTCAGGTATGAGAGTGTGCAGTTTGTCTTCACGCTGGCTGCCATTCATGGATGGTATATGACAGTGGTAGATGTAAAAACTGCATTCCTTTATGGAAAGCTTGATGAAGAAATCTATATGGAACAACCTGAAGGCTTCCATAAAAAGGGTCAGGAACAGAAGGTTTACCGTCTCTGCCATGCCATTTATGGTCTCAAGCAAGCTGCTCGTGTGTGGTGGCAAGAGCTTGAACAGTCTGTGAAGAAAATGGGCTTCGTGCGACTTCATTCAGACTCCGGAATATTTATATTCCGCTCTAAGCGAGGGACTGTTATTATGATCGCCTACGTTGACGACATAATCTTCTTTGGGAAGAAAGCCCTTGCTGATGAGAAAAAGGTCCAGTTTATGCTAAAATGGGAATGCCGAGATCTCAGAACGCCGACCGAATTTCTCAGCATGAGAATCAAGATAGAAAACGATAAGATCAGTCTTGATCAATCGGTCTATCTTGAGAAGGTTCTAGAATGCTTCAGCATGACTAATGCCAAAGCGGCAAGAACTCCCATGGTTGAAGGATATTATCCTTCAAAGCATACAGGACCAAACAACTTGATACTTACGCGCAAATATCAATCAGTGATCGGTTCCCTGCTTTATTTAATGCTGGGAACATGGCCTGATATTGCCTAAGCTGTAACCAAAATAGCACAGCATTGCGCTAACCCAACAGAGGAGCACCTATCAAAGGCGCTCTATATTATGAAATATCTGGCGGGTACTTGTAACTATTCACTAGTTTACAAAGGACGCAAGGGCATGGCTCAAGGCCTTGAGTCATATACCGATGCTGATTATGCCCAAGACCCTATGCACAGGTTGTCTCAAACGGTGAAGAGATCGAGAACGGCGAGACTACTAAAACACACAACCTAACACCTACACCAACTCTAAGTCGAGCCGTGCGAGATAGGTGGTATGTATAGACCTTTGTAGTCGTGCCGCACCAAATCGGGGGTGCGAGTATNGGGGGTAGTGTAGAGTATTAAGAATTTWCAGATTCTCTCTCTTGTGCACACTAATTCCAAGTAATCGAGGAGTACTCGAYAATCACACAGTTAACCCTAAGGTTACTTCTTTATAGCTTTGATCTTTCCTTTAACTTAGTATCACGCCGCGCGAGATAAAAGTCACAAATCCAGTCAATTGCAAACACAAAGTAAACACAAATAAAACTGCAGTAATTCTCTGGGAAAAACTATGCTAAGAGAGTCCAATATATATACTATCTGGAGCCGCGCAATCACTGGAGCATGGTAAATAGGTGTACACGAGATTTATAAATAAAGAGAGTCCAGGCCCCAGCTAGAGAGAGAGATAAAGAGATAAAAGAGGGTATTGGATATGCCAAGGCGCTGCCGCGCCACTCCTGCGCTCGCGCCGTGACTATTAATAGATCCTCGTTGCCTTTTCTAGTATGCCGAGTGGGATGCCGAAGTTGATCGAGGGTGGTCGGTCTACGGTTATTCCAACCGCCGTCTTGGTGTTCCGAGGACTCTATGTCCTCGGGTACTTGTATGGTGCAGTTTATGTGTTGCCAAGAATTTGAATTGATCGCCGTCATGTGGTTTTCTTGTCACATGTTGCTGTTCCATCTGCGCCATCACAGTCTTTCCCTTACCGTACGTTCTGCCTACCATTTACCATTCACCTCTCCATCCTACTACCATTGCATCCGTTTTTTTTTTATACCATGCATCTGACGTGTGCGCAGCACAACATCTGTTAAGTCGAGCCCCTCATGCAGCGCCCGCTTGCTGATTTCGCCCTTGCTCCTTTCCAACGCCGTGCAGTAACCGCCATGCATGCATCCATCATGTTCGTACTTCAGACAAGAGCTTTCTGGTGCTTAGTTCGGGTACAACGGTTCGCACTTTCCCTCTTTAGCCTGCAGATAATAGCTTACGTCGTGTCATTAAGAAATCAGATGCGGTCGCCCTGCCTCCCGCTCAAAATGCATCTGTCCCGCCTGCAGTACGTTTACACGTTTGGTGACGTTCCCCACCCGCTTACTCTTGCCCGCGGGATATGTCGTCCTCCGTTTTTGCGCAGTCGTTGGTATCGAACGCTGCTGTATTCACGCCGCGCCTGTTCCCGTCGACTGTGCCTACGCGGCTGTCCGTCCCCGACGTGAGTTGTACACGTCCTGGGGCAACCACCTGTTTATTGCACCCCGCCGGTCAAGAGGATTTGTGGTTGCAATGTTTGGGGCGCCACGCCTACGGTGCATGGAGTAAACACGCTCATAAACTGGGTTTCAATCGTGTTGCCACCTCGTTCGTTTGTGGGTCTTGCCTTCGTACGCGAGTAGTCTCATATTTGATCTTATTCACCAGACCGCCGCTGTGACTATCACGGAGTGCTAAAACTCTGTTATGGCAGTCGTCATGACGTCAACCTTCTCCGCACAAACCAGCGGTATGTCTGCCTCTACGTTCTTGTGCTTCTATCCCTTCCTACCCACCTGTTTTTATTCCTTCCATTCCATCGTGCCCGATAACCACCTTCACCGTCCTGTCCTTTTTCCTTATAAGTAATAACTCACTTAACCACTGTGGCAGCAATCGTTGCGATGGCGTTATTCAAATTCGTGTTGCGATCGCTCTTGCCCTCAGTACGCGCTTACTGCTACTTTCCCCCGATTAATGTTGCTTTTCCGCAATGCCTGCATCTTTTATCTCCTTATGTAATCATTGCATCGTCTTCTTATCGACCGTAATTGTCGCTCCGTCAACGTTTATCGTCTTTACTCCTTTTTTTTGGGACATCCAACGCGGGGGTGCTTTCTTCGCATCCGTTGTATCCGAATCATTTACCGACTCTACGCATATTTATTCAAACTCGTCTTTTCATTTCCAATGCTTATCTTCCAATGTAGTTATACGTTTCCGTTTTCTAACTGCCTGTCGATAGGCTCATAGAAGCCACACCACCCTGTGTACGTTGCCTCCACATCTTCCACTCCCATTTCGTCCTCAGCACAGCACCAGGCCCCGTCGTGGTGGATGGCGTTGGAGTACTCCGCTTCCCCTTGATTCTCCACGAGTAGGTCGAACGTATCGGTGAACGCTGTCGCCCTTCGAATTGCCGTCAGATTCACTGGGACCCAGGTCAGTGATGAACTACGTATGCACGCTCACCACTCACTGAAAAATTGGCACGGGTTTAGCGTCTGCGCACACCTTAGATATGTATCCCCGTCTTCTTCGTGCTCGATGACAGCGATAGCTTTGCCATCCGAGAATGGATCTTCGCATAAGCAGGTCCAGACTAGGTTGCGCTCTCGCAGCCAGTCGCAGACGTCGCGTTCATGGACTTTCGTGCCATCGTCCTTACAGGGCCTGTAATTTTGTCAATTACGGGCTTATCACTGTTTCCGTGAACTCTCACCATGCTGTCCGTGTCGCCGTATCATCCACCCACAGAATCAGGTCGATGTTTTCTGCCTGTAGCTCGTACAGGGCGTTCACTCGGTCTTCGTAGGGCTGCTTCATGGCGTTGTCGCTTGGCGAGGTTGGGGGTGGGCGTGCACTTGCGTTTGCCGCAAATACTCTTATAAGGAGCGTTTCATAGATTGCCCCCTTTTTTCCAGCTTGCTCCACGATTACTGTGCCCCCGCACGCCACTCCATGGTTCGCCGATCAGATTTGACTCACCGTCTTCGACCATTGCAGCCAGAACCTCCGAGACTGTTCATAGCCGATGCGCCCTAGAACTTCTCGTGGGATTGGGGATGGGGCCACCCGTCTTTCGCCATCAGTGTTTCACTTGAAGGCTCGTCATAGGTCGTTCTCTACTCCTGCGTATGACCGTCTCACTCTGTGTCGCTATCTTCTTATTCCTCAATCTCGTTTCACCCACCATGCGCTCTGACGATGCCCACGTTCTTCGCCTTGCCCATGACGCTACAGTTCAAGCAAGGGTGCGCTCTCTCTGCTCTTTGTCACCCTGTTCTAACTCTAACTCAAGCGAGAGATGGTACCCACCATCACCTGTGCTCTCTTGGCCAGTCATTCTACTCATATTCATGCTGTTCCCGTTCCTGTGGACAGTGGCTATGATCACGCACCTCGCCCTTGGGATCTCAACTGCACATTCTACCTCGAGGTTTTCCATGTTCATCAACCATTCGTTGTTGACATGGACGAGTACATGGTCCCCCTGTCCGGCAATTCTCCCCTCTCAGCACAGTTCCGGTGGACTGTGTTTAACTCTCACCATGTGCGCCATCTTTTTAATTGTCCGCCTTGCGTAGGTACTCACGTTAAACCTGCCGCCGTGTAGCCACTCGCGGATGTTAATCGCCTTGTCCAATCCTTCCGCCGTGCTCACCTACTGCCGTCGCCACTGCGTGGCTCTTACCTCGTCGTGAAATCGGCACTGGATGGTACCGTGTTAAACGTCTCGGAGGAAGACTTCCCGGTTATTAAAAATGTTATCATTGAGTATGAATCTCGGTCGCCCTCCCCTCCCAAACGCCGCTTATGCCTTTGTCTTAGTTGCATGCTGCCTTCCGGCTCGAATCCAAACTGAATGTATCTCTCGAGGCGGCTACTTGCGCAGCGCTACGTCCATCGCTGTTAACACGTTAATGTACCTTGTGTCAGATACCGCCTGAAACTGTCTCTGCATCCGGCCCGCAGTGCGTATACGCCAATGGGTTTCTGATCAATATAAAATGTCTTTGACTGCTCTTCCAAGCGATATGCGTTTCACCCTCTTCCCTTCTGCTCTTTCTTTACTCTCGTGTTCAACGCAATGTCCCCAGCGCCGTCTTTACCCCTCGATGCATTTGCACCTTCTTCACTGCTTCTCACTTCCCTTCCTATCACTCCCGTTTACTCCCGCCGCTTTCGTCCCGACGACCGTTCCGTTCTCGTTCGGTCGTTCTCTGTCAGCGAGATAGCCTCCCTGAGCAGAGCTCTCGCCGTTATTGCGTCCACAAAGGCAGCATTCAGCACCACTTCTTTCGTCAATGCCCGAAATGTTTATCTCATGCCAGAAATGCTCTCCTCCATTCTGGGTTTTTGCGACCACTCGACTGTCATGGCTTTTTCAAGGGTTAATGAACATGGAAGAAGGCATGCACAAGCAGAGATTCGATTGCGCATCCGAGTGCTTGTTCTTCCCTTTGTACCCGAAGATCAGTTCCAGAGTTTCATAGACTTGTTAGCTGCGACGGGAGCTGTTATTACTGGCTCCGTCGCCCGGTACCTGTTCACCATTAATGCCATGTACGTTCAGGACTTGCGCGGTTCGTGTCAGCTTCTACCCTGCTTTGTCTGTCGCGCTCAAAAACTTTCCAGGGCACGCTCTCGATCTCTACACAGCCATTGCGAACCTAAACATCGCAGCGCCTCCTGGTAAAAAAGACGTTTGCATGCAGTGGTTCTCGCGCAATGGCTATAGCTTGTGGACACCTATTGAAGAGCGCGCCCCGAACCAAGGTTTTGCTTCTGCCGCTTCTTCATTCGTATGTGGTCATAAAGCGGTATGTCGCCGTAACATACGTCGGCGGGTCTGCGCCCTGTTTACATCTGTGACTAATATTTTTTTTTCAGTCTGCTACAGTCACCATTACCGAGTGCCGGAAAGGAGTCATGGCCGTCGTCTTGTCATCAACTTTCACCGCCCAAACCAATGCCATCTCCGCTTCGACACTTTATTGCTTCTATCCAAATTTGGCCAGCAGTGTCTACTGCCTTCGATCGGACATCGCCAAATGTCACCTTCACCGCCGTGTATGGGTTCCTTACAAATTCCAAAGCACCAACGCCGAGTGGGCGGAACCGTGCGGCCCTTTCTGCCCTTCCATATTTCGGAAGACTTTGGGAGATAAAGGAGTCGCCTCATTTTGCTGGAATCCTCACGTTCCCACTCCGACCTCTCGGGACCCTGATACGGATTACCTTCTCGCCGAGCAATGTCTAAAATGGCGCTACTCGAAAACATGTCGGAATCGTCATTGTGCTCATTACACCCCTAATCCTGAAAGTCTCCGCTTAATGTAGCCGCCACCATGTAGCCGCCACCACGTCGCCTGGCTAAAAGTAGATATATCTTGCAACGAAATCCATAAATGATTCCGAATACTAGCGCAATGCAGCCGATGGTTCTACACCAGCGTCTGCACTATTGAAATCATAGAGCTAGTTCGTTCTATTCATGCAGTAGGAATGTACAACATAGCAAGATACCATACAGTGTGTTCACCATAAATTCACCATTCTACACGTAAATCTCACCGAAAGAATCAGACGGACCATCAAGCTCATCCAATGCTCTTTTTGCTCGCTCCTGACCTGAAATTCCTGCCATTGCCTCCCACTTCAAGTAAACTGACTTCAAGCGGGCTGCTGAAACAAAAGCAATCGTCTGCTGGTTGTGCAAAGCATCACCCAATGCTGGCACCTCAAAGGTTGGTTCAAAATTCTGGAGGCCAGTCGTGTGGTATTTTTTGGGCTTCCATCCGAACGAAGTGTCTTCAGCCATTTGTATCTCGAGTCCATACTCGCTATAATAAAANGTGCCCTCCATCAACGCACAATCCTTGGCGATGGTGCGCCCACGAGATGGAAAATTCATGCCCCTGGGTTTCACAGTGAACAGGTCTGGGTATGCAGTCAGTATCGCAAGAGCAAGATCAGTGAGTGAGCACATACCTTGCATACCTCTGGCAAAGGATAGCGCAACCTGGAGCTCGCTCGACATCCTTGAATGTGTATTCGTGGCCATCGAGCTTGAGTGATAGGTCGGCAGATCTTGTGGCAGAGGTTGGCCAGTCCGGATCGAATCGAGGAATGTTGTACTTGTCATAGAAGTTCTCGAGGTCTTCCGTGACTTCGGAGGGGTATCGGCCTTTGGCGCGGGCCCAGAAGTAGGCAAGGATTTGAGAAATGGCAATGTTATCCTCCTTTTCAGCCTTTGCTCCCTCTCCAGACTCAAAGTTGCGCGTGATTCCAAAGGCAGGGGCACTGCGAGACCCGCACGAATATCCTGCGAGCATCAGTGTTCCTGAATCTTCCTTCTGCAATGAAGATATAAGCAACTACCTGCGCAGCAAACGAGTCATTCACTTACTCGAACATTCCTCCTGACAGCTGCTGCCCGAGACACAATTTCCTTTGCAAGCCTTAGAATTGCTGGCACGCCACAGAATTCGCGGATAATGACCATGGTAAGTTCCTTCGTCTTCTTGTCATAAATCAAGCATGAGAGCTCAGCAGGGATTGAGTACGAAAGTCTGTCTCTTGCCAAGAGGTGGACCGGTTTGCGCTTCATTCGCTTATCGGGCAGCTTGCAGTTAGCAAGGTACTGGTGCCACGTTTTGTATATTCCTGGGGTGCTTGCAACCCAATGACCACGAGGAGGGTATTCCTCACGAGAAGGAAGAGCATTGAATTCAAGTTTCACGAGAGCATTGCGAGCAGTGATGTAGGCCGTGGGGTACGACTGGATGAATACATTCCGCGCCAGCTGCCTGAGCGACCAGCGGCGCTCGGTCCTCTCCACCCTTCGTGCATTCAAGGCGCGCTCGACAATAGGTGGTACATTGATACTACCTGCAATACCCAGGGCCCAGGACCCGCACTCCTTGGTTGGGACCGGAGGCACGAGGTTGGGGTGCAGCGCCATAATGCTGGCGATTTGGTCGCAGAGGAGTTCACTGGTGGACCGCGTGGCGATAAGAGCTGCATATAAGCATGGTTTGGATTGAAATTCGGCCTTGAGAATAGCCCTCCAGCGGCGAGAGGTTGCTTTGTGGCGACCAGCTTGCGCCGTCTTGTGCGAGCAGGCTCGGGCTCCAGCCCCATCCCCCGCGGATTTCTTTCCGTCTTTGGGCATCGCTCACCCTTGGTGCACTCCAACTAGCGGTCGCGCCCAAGTGGTAAGCACCACACTTCGCTGGTCAAAGCCTCGCGAAGTCAACTTAAAGCGCAGGGATGCGCGTTGTGGACACAGCGCTGATCGCCAGAGTGGCCTGGGTGGTGGATTTCCGCCTACGCAGTGAAAAAGGAGGGAGGTGGAGACTAGCGAGGGCTCTGCCGGATTTGTTAATTGTATGAAGGTACTGGTGCCAGGGTTGGTGAACTGCCGCTGGGG
>JANBPK010001383.1:0-17227 GCA_027579435.1 Candolleomyces eurysporus | reverse complement strand
AATCTTGGTGAGACGATATGGATCAATGTTCAAGGCACTTGGCCGACCTGAGAAAGTTCGAACGATCTAGAGTCCCGGACAACGGAAGTGCAGCGCAAACTTCGGTCTCTCGAAGTGGTCAAGAGTTGTTTTCCGTCATCGNCCGTAATATCGAATAAGATGGGGAGGCGAGTGGTGCCCAGAACGGAATTTCAACAGGCGAGGCGCTGCAGTGGGAGAATCAAATACCCATTGCTATGAGACCGGTCAGGGAAGGTTCGGGAGCATCAAGGTAGCCCTCACCTTGACGCTGTTGTCTTCGCCGGATGTAATGAGCAAAGGTTGACCAGGAACCCACTCCAATGCTGAGATGGCACCATCATGGGCACCGCGAACCATATGCAACAGCCTACCACCAGCATTCAAGTCCCAGAGAGCGATATGCCCAGCGGATGAAGCAGAAGCTAAGATAGGTTGCCCGTCTACACAACGCTCGTCAGGATGAAGACTGAAGAAACAGGGTCGAAGCAACATACCACCCCGGAAACCGAGTGCCCTGATCCCACCACCTTCCATGTGCATCCGCATAAGTTGTTCATCGGCACGAACGTCGTAGACGGATATCTCTCCTGAAGTGAAGCCAATTCCGACGACGTCAATGGCAGGGGACTGGGTAAGTGCTGTAATTGCCGAGCTATGCCCTGGTTTCTTGCCTAGCAGGGGGACTGAGGGTGCCGAAAGTAGTTTCGAGCAAGCGAATTTGAAGATGCGCTTTCTGGAATGTCATTGGAAACGGGTGGGCAGAAAATAGCAGCCCTGAACGCACTGGGATTGAATATTCCAAAGTTCCAGATCTCCTTCGTTGCTGGCGATGATAACTTTGTTCAAATACGTTGCGGGGTGAAGAATAGATGTCGCTGTGAAGCCCTTTTCAAATTCGATGGTAGATTGTAGTGCTGGAAAAAGATGTTAGAGTGCCGTCCTGAAGAAGGCAGAAAAACGACGTACAGCCAGTAGAGGTCTCCCATGTTAACATGCGATCTCCCTGCTCTGTTAAAGCAAGGATAAAGGTTCCAAAGATTGTGATATATGACAAGTTACTGCCTAGAGGATTTTCGATTCTCAAGACCTGAGATTGCCGTTAGGTTGAAATCTTGAAACTGTTAGTTGACGAACGCACCTCTTTCCCTCGAATGTATTTGAGCAGGAGGGTAGAGGATGCAGCCCAAACTGCGTCCCCATCCATGGCTAAGCTCGAGATCTGGTCAAGAGCATCAGGACCTATACGAAGTCAATTTCTGTCCAACTGCAGCAGATGCAAAGACAATTGCGCACCGACGAACAACAGAGTCATCTTCCCTCCCTCCCAAAGCGCCCATGACTTCCCTAAGCATGTCAAGATATGTATCCGAGGCCCCTCTGCTGCTCCTTTGAAAGATCTTGTTTGCAAGACGAATGGTACATGGTTTGTTATGAGGCCGAGAGCGCGAAATGGCACGAATAATCGAGGTTCTTTCTTCGCGGCAGAGATTGATTTTGAGTCCTGGCGCAGCCTTTTGCGTGGTGGAGGGGTAGAAAGGTCTGAATCCTCGACTATTGAAGCTGAAGAGGGCATTCTGATTGGCAATGCACGTCGTCCAAAGCGTCGGACTCGAGCAGGATTGCTGAAAAAATGGATCAAACGGGCCGTATCCCCGCCATCAGGGCCGCAGACAAATACGGCACGCATTCCAGGTACGTCCCAGATTGGTCGCGTCGTCACTCCCTGTAGACTGTGTCTCCAACGATGTCCGACGACCACCTCCCCCACAAAACGCCAGAGGTTTTGGCTTTATCCTCAGCCTTGCCACCTCAGACTCTTCTTATTAGTAGCTTGATCGCTGCTCTGGTTCTTGTTGTCAGTAAGTACTGTCCTTTCCGTGTCCGAGTCTCCACTGACGGAGTCCGAAGTCCTTGTTTTCGTCAGCAGGAAAAAGTCCAATGCTCAGGGGAATGCTTTGCTTCTCGTAGGCCCCATGGACTCTGGGAAGACTACTATCTTCTCGAGGGTACGTTGGCTTACTACGCTAGAGAATAAGACTGACCCGTTGTATAGCTGGTCTACAGCCAACATATACCCACAACCACTTCACTGCAAACCAACGCCTCCAGCTTTACCCCGGTGCCGTCAAAGACAATACAAATCATTGACATCCCGGGACACCCACGGATACGCGGCCAGTTCGCGGACCATCTGAATAGCGCCAAAGCAGTGGCTTTCGTTGTGGATTCAAATACTGTATCTCGCAACGGACCTGCTGTAGCAGAGTGCGTGTTTCTTTCATTTAATTTTACTCTTCCTGACTTGGAATCATTTCAGACACTTGCACCACATTCTCCATGCTTTGACGAATCTTCCACCTTCACAGGCTGCCCCAGTCTTAGCCATCATTTGCAACAAATCTGACGTCCTCAAATCCTCGTCGTCAACTACATCTTCCGCACTTGCCATCAACCGAGTGAAGACCATCCTCGAAAGAGAACTGGAGAAACGTCGTGTCGCTCAAACCGGCGGGGTCGGTGTGGAAGGCCTGGGCGAGGAAGGAGAAACCACAGAACTCGGCGGACTGGAATGCGGAAGTGAGAAAGCTTCGTTCAAGTTCGATGATTGGGAAGGAGGAGATGTTGTATTCTTGGGCACTTCCGCTCGACCGGATGACTCTAAAAAGTCTGGCGAGTTGTCCGAAGACGGCCTTTCGTCCCTTCAACAGTGGCTTGAAGATTTGCTGTAATGCCCGCTACTCTAGTAGCGGGTCTTTAGTACCCCCCCCCCTTGCTAGATTACGTCAGAAACACGTCAGTGTATGGCATTTACCTCTCACGCTATATTTGCCCTCTCGTTTGTTATTTTCTCGACTACTTGGGTTCACTCGTGTGCGAGTGCATGTCCCTGCTGCGGGTCAGCAATCGTATGTAGGTCTCTCACAGCTCACATCGCGCATCGCGCATCCTGGCTGGATTTTATTTTGACGAGTAAACAAGGTACAACTTGTGGGTGCTTGTAGGTGCCTTTGAGAAAAAAAGACCAGTGTTCCCAACCGCCATTTGGTCATCCGTCCTCAGGCTCCCCTCTCCCGAGCGCGAGCGCGAGCACGCCGCAGGCGTGCGTCAGCGAGCGCAGCCACAAAGCATGAAGGGAGTCTCAGGAACAGCAGGGAATAGCATGTAAAGTAGTGATAAGATCTTCATTCCAATTACAGGTACAACCTAGGATGTCCAAAGAGCGAGCTCTAATGTTGGCGACCCGAGTAGCGGGCGTTGCGGCGAAGCCGGCTTTGATGAAGATTTGCTGTAATGTAGTGTAATTGGCACGGCTGTAATACTATGGGCACCTACTAATTGGGATAAAACCAAACATACGCAAACACACCTTTCCGTAAAATGCGACGCGCACTCGATTTTCTTCTTTCATCGCAACCTTTTAGACAGTACCCGCCCAGGCAGCTCTTAGCACAGCGGGCGAGGTGATTCAGGTACAGCGTAGAACGATGTGGTTAGGTAAAAGAACTCGGTCGCCCACTTCCATGGTGAGCTGAGCGTCAGACCTTTCCTACATCTCTCCTCCATCTCCCTTATCACACTCTTGTTTCCCTGCGTAGACTCTACCACGTCCTCTTCGTACTGGATGAAATACAATGCTTTTCTTGTCCTTGACTGGCCGCTGTTTAAGTCCATATCGTCGGGTGGCGCTCTGCCTTGACGATTCCCTTGACATCCTTTCATCCACCGTCAATGAACCTGGCAAACCTCAGGAACTCGTCAAGCAAACATTTCCTAGCCTTTGTTTTCATGGAATCATGAAAACAATGTTCCTGAAAATCGAGAAGGGCGATTGCAACGACTATCTCGTTCTTTGTTTCTGCGTTTCGCATAAAAGGGACTGCCTCTACGCCATTAATTCAGCATCTTCAACGACACCTTCCTTCTATTTCCCAACTTTCTCCGCGCAGGCGCGGGGAGTTTCACCCTAGACATGCAGGACCCAGCTAAGTAAGGCGCTCGCTATATAGCTTTTCAATCTCACCAAGTCGATCGCTCACCCTGACATTTTTTNGGCTTCTTTTTGCTTTGCAGTACGTGGTATTGTGAGGCTACCCACTGCCAGTTTCACACTACCCATGAGCCAGCCTTCAAGGCTCATGTACGATCTCATGGAACCGGTGGGCAGGAGCGTATGATCAGGGGAAAGCAAGGTTACCTCAAGCAGGTCATGGAGATATCTTTGGAGATCGTTCTCGAGATATTCGAGTACTTGGGTCCCGGAGACCTTCTAAGCTTGGCAAGGGTCAATAAACGGTTTCGGTCTCTCCTGCTCGACCACCGCAAGGCTTTATCTTTGTGGGAGTCGGTGAGTTCCTTGCCTTCTTTCGCCTGCTCCTCTAGTTCTTGAATTGTGGACTGAATGGTATTCCACACATCTATACGGCTACCAGGCGTTTACTAACGTTCACCCGACGCCTCCGCCCTGCCCTCCTGAATTGAATTTGGTTCAGTATGTCGCACTGCTCTTCGGCAGGATCTGTGATGTGAGTCGTAGTGTGGATTATAGGCGCGACAGTTCTCTGCTGATAAGATGGCTCGTTACAGTGCTGCGGGTCTGACCAGGGAACCAAGCCCGTCTACTTTTGTCTAGCCCGAGTCTGTCCGGACTGCTACAAAAACGAGTGAGAGATGCTCCTTTCCTGACGTGCTGCGTAGACCTGGACTGAAGTATTCTCTGGTACAGGTTCATCAACATTGACACAAGTCGGTTCATCAACGGTTTTGCTCATTGGACCATGGTTCCTTCACGCAACGATGCTAGAAAGGGGTGTGAGTACCATTGACTTCTTTATTCTTGCAATTTCGTTCCTGATTATTTTTTTCCGCCACCGATAGATCATGGAGCTTCGTACTTCAAGCCAATTTTTGAAAGACACTCGGCAGTGTTGCATCGTTTAGAGGTCGTGGAAAACGATGCTACAGCAGGACATAAGTACAGAGGCGAGGAGTGGAACAGGATGATTGAAAGACAGGCATGGGTGAGTAAGCTCAATCGTCGTGTTATTCACCTCTGCCCGACAGTCCTGAATTGTATTATATCAGGTTGACCCGATATACAACTGGGAAGATGAATGTGAGAGGATCAAGAAAGCTGGACTCGAAGCTCGCAGGTCGATTAGAAGAGAGGCGTACGTGTCTTGTCATTCCTCTGTGTAAAAGAGAATACCAAGTATTTATTCGTCGCTTGTTCCGACACCCTTTCTAGTATTCTTGACAGGATTCGTGAACTAGGTCAATTTGCTCTCCTTTCCCTTTGTTTTAGGACGACCTCGCTCATTCCCATCGTCCAGGATACGCAGAAGAGTTGGATCGTTTGCAAGCCAAGGAGATCACTGCGCTGCCTGGTATAAAGGGGATGTCGATGAAGCTTCTCACAGAAAAAGGTTGGTTTAGTTCTTCTCTCTATTTCTCTGCGACTTAAGCTCACTCTTGGATGGATTGTAGAGTGGAAAAAGCTCAAGCCCGTTCTTGTGAACACCATGGAGACGCTGCGGAGCGGCGATCTGGAGTGAGAGACAGCCAGTCCGAGTATCTCGCCGCTCTTCGTGTTCCTCCTTGGGCATACTTCTCTCACTCCAAGTTCGAGACGAAAGCAAGGATATATGTGAACGTTTGAACAGAGGAGAGGCGTAACTATGCATTTAGACAAGATGAATACGATATTGCAAAACAGCACGAGATATAAAGTACACTACACAAAAGATATAAAGCTATGTACAAGAAGCGAATATAGTCTACATATTATAAGGTAAACTTATAAAGCAGGCAGTTGAACGAATATATCAGATGAAGGGAGATGAAGAAGGCTCAGTACATAGCCCAAATTCCTCTCGATAGCCCGCTAGGGCCGTAACACCCTCCCATACCGTCCTTATCTTCAACCTCAAATTTGAGGGTGCATTTCATTCCGTTCTTCGAATAGTTGACGTCGAGCGAATTGACTATCAATTCGCATTGCCCAAGTTTGACAGACTTGGCGAAGCGAGGGCCGCCTGCAAAGTGAAGTCGTCAGCACACGGTCGAATATAAGTGCGTGGTATACCCTGACCTCCACGAGTCCAAGAGTTGCCTTTGAGTGTCGACAAACCGTTTCCAAAGAATTCGACCAATTGCGACTGGTTCTGGACAGCACTATCAGCTAAAAAATTGTGATGGAAGTAGTATGGAATGGCTCACGAAATGCATTATGGTAACAGTGCTTGTAGGCTTATTCTGCGGCGTAGGCTGTATAAGCGTGCCCTTGCCACCAAACAAGCTTTGGAATTCAGCGTTCTCGAGTACTTCGTCGAATTTGACAGTCTTGGGCGCTCCTTGGAACTTGAGATCGGCAGCTTTGCAGTCTTTCTTGAGACTAGTAAAAAAAGTGTCAGAATCAGGGCAGGAGAAGCAGGCCACGACGCGAAACACACCGGTCCAAGATTTTCTTAACTTGCATCTTTCGCTTCTTTTCGTCCTCTTTCGCGTTTCCAGAGCTAGATCCGGCTGCGGCACTTGGACCGGCGTCGGACGCGGGGGTGGTCTCTGAGTTGACGGTGGTGCGTGCGCGTTTGGCGGGCCTCTGGTCTTGGTCTTGTGCAGACGCGGCGAGTTGGTCTTCCAGCTACGCGTTGCCAGTGTATGAGTTGGTTTGACGCGTCGCACAAGCTCAAAAACGTACCTCGAGGATTCGGAGGCGCATGGCGGCAAGAACTTCCGGAGTTACAGGGATAGAGCCATTCAGGTCCAGCTCGCCTATACAACACAATGGTGCACAAAAAAGAGGCCCTGGTCAGTAAGGAGGTACTGGGGCATGGTACAGCAAAGATATGGGTCGAAGCCAAAGCCCGAAGGTAAGGACAACTCACTTCCATCAGCAAGCGCGAGCTTGCGTTTCTTGGAATTGGGCGCAGCTGCGGTCGACTTTCTCTTCATGCTTGCGTCCAATGTTGTCTGGGTATACACCAGAGCGGGGAGGGCTTGATTGTGCGGGGTGAAGGAAAGAGTAAGAGGGATAGTGGTAGACATTTGGACCCTTGGAAATTTGAATACAAAAATTTAATGGAAAAAAGGTCCAAGCTCAAGCACAAGGCGCTAAGTTTTATAGTGTTTACGGCAGGCGCGTCTTATGGTTCCCACGCACGCGACGCTGTATGCACACGTGTGAAGCATGTGAGAGATAAGATGTGTTTTGGGTCATGGAGTCAGACAGTATTTGCCTCTTCTTCTCCTTCTCTCATGCTCATGCCAGCTCAAAGGTCCCCCAGTCAAGCTCACAAGAATGAACCCAAAAGACAGAAGGTGGCACTCGATCCAGCGCTGAATGAGCCACCCGATCAGGATTCCGGCGGGCCGCTGGCAGAAATGCCCCTCGATATCCTCACAGAGATATTCAGGCATCTGGAGCCAGTCAACCTGCTCATACTTTTGCGGACTAGTCGATTTCTTCGGGCGCTCCTACTGAATCGTCCTGTTGCGTCTCTCATTTGGAAGAATGTAAGTTTATATGATTAGTTCTCTGCGCTAAGTTAGATTCTTTCCTCCCTAGGTATTTTCCCTGGCTCAACCTGCACCACCTCCCTGTCCGGACGACCTGACGCTTCCGCAGTATGCCAATCTTCTCTACGGAAACTGTTATGCAAGTCACACTTCCCCGACTGTCGTCAACATCATACCGAGCCATTGATCTTGCACAGTATTGCGATACCAACGACGGACTTCAATATGCTTGGCTCTGTTATATGCGTGTTTGCAATGCATGTTTAACACGAAAGTGGGGTTTCCGCTCTTTCTGTAAAGACTTTGGACTAATGCCGATCACCAAGTTTTGTTGAAGTTCGCACTGACCGCCGCACCGGGAAAGATCTCTCAGAAATAGTACCTTCCTACGCCAAGAAAATCGGCTCTGGATGTAAGTGTGCACCGAGGGTTCTCAAAGGATTAAAAATTAATTCCAAACTCCATCTTGACGAAGACGGTTGGCTTAAAGCGGTACTGTGCCCACCAGTGGAGTATGCCCTCAAACTCCAGGAGCTGCGCAAAGCATCGCGCAACAAGAAGTCATATGACGAGTACGTCAGTCGAGAATCAGAGAAACTCGCTCGGAGGCGGGAAGGAGTATGTTGTTCCACCGTCATGGGCCTCTTTTTCCCAGTCAGTCGCAACTGACTTTTGGGTCAAGTGCAACGCTCTATACGAATGGGCAGTCAAGCTCGAGCAATTCACAAAAGAAGATATTGAAGCTAGACGCCGGGCGCGGAGAGATGCGTATGTATTCCTCACTTTTCACTCGCCAATATTTTGGACACTAAGCTGGTCGTGCGCCCATTCTGGCAGGTTTGGTCAACGCATTGCCAATCTTGGAGAAGGTATTTTGAATGTCTCTTAGTCCATTCTGGATTTCTCGTATCGTTATTGCTTTCCTAACATGTAATACTTTTGTGCCAGGTCTTGAAACGGTCTTTGACCGCCTAAGTTCGCAAGGTCCTGAAGTTCTCAATAGGGAGTTACCAGGGATCAGCGGTGTTGACCCCCTCGCAAGTGAAGGTATGTCCGTTGACCGATCCTTGGTTTATCAAACCCCTCAGGCCTGACGCTGAATACAGATTGGGAAACCTTACGACCCAGGATTGTTGAAACACTTGAGTCATGGCGGCAGAAGTTTGAAGATCAGGACAGGTCCAAACTCATTACTGATCGAACAAACAAGCTACTTGGCCCAGCATATGACTATTACATCTCTCACCACCGGAGTGAGCAGCTGTTCGCACCCCCACGCCAGCAACTCGCTGAGATGGAGCCCTTCCGAAGTCTCATTTACAACACGCCCCCCGAATGTGCAGCTGGCACAAGGCGACTTTCTTGCTCATCTGGACATCCTCCCTCAGCTCTTCGAGGCTTGGAAAGAAGAATCTGTCAAATTGCTGCTTGGGCTACTTGGCGTAGAATCAGAGAATAGCGCTGGTAGCCCCAGAGCGAAAGGGAAAGGGAAAGAGGCTCCTCTCAACAGCTCTATCCTAGAGAAAGCAACCAGCATTTTCCAATGCACTCGCTGTTCAAAACCAATCTTACACCACGCTATCTTGTCCCATTCTTGCACAGTCAATCGCCTAAGGGGTCTTCCAAACAAACCCAGCCGTCGGTGGCCGTGGGATGAAGTTCAGGCACACGAGGAAGCGTCCCGCTATGCAAAGGTTATTATTAAGATTCTTGGCGAAGATCCTGACGCTATCACCCGTAGCCAGCTTGAGGAGGCTAACCAGCGACTTGAGTGCATCCGGTGCCGTCATAAAGTCAGTCGTAAAAGCAATAACAAACACAACCGCCTCGTCATGAATTGGCGCCAAGCTGTACGTTCGTCCATAATCTGGATCAAGGGGTAACATCAGATCACAGCTTAATTTAAATGCTCATAGATCCTCCACGAGCTCCAGAAGCATTCGGACAAAGACAAAGTTACCTGCGAGACAGGGTGGAAAATTGTAGACGCACAGTCCCATGGCACCGCCTACTCGAAGGAAATCAGATCATCAAGAGGTGTCCGAGGCAGTGGATATTCAGGAAGAGAAGATTATGAGTACTGTGTGCAATGTGGCCTGTGCGACATCCAGGATGGTCAGGTTGTTTACCCGTTCCATTGGAATGGGCCACCGGGGCTCCACCAGGGTGCTAAAACCTGCACTGGTGTGGTGAGACACGACCTGGCCACTATGGGGGTGTATCGCCGCAAATATGTACCGTCGGACTTGTCTTCATGGCCCCTCCCAGTCAGAATACCCGAATCCAGTTGAAATACCAGGAAATCCACTGATGCTACAAATTCACCAGATGTAGCTATATTACTTGTTAGCCCATTACTTCGATCGTCTTTCATTTCGTAAACCTAGTGATTGTTTGTCCGATGTACTCGTTAGTAACTTACGCACAGTGCTGTCCAGAAGAAACCCTAGGGTCGAGATCAATCCAATCGGCCGAGCGTCATGTTCAGAGCTCAGACCAGCCCACGTCTAACAAGGAAAGTTCCTATGAAGGACTGGCAGTGTTTAGTGGGCTGCGTCAATGGGAAGCATCATGCTGCGATAAGATAAGATGCTTTCGGGACCGATGACGGCGTGAACGAAGAACTAAATTGGACAACGCAATGCCTGTCTTCCTCTCATGTCACCTCAACGCTCCCGTTCAGTCAGTCAGTCTCACGAGCCTCACCCTCACTCGAAAAGGCAGAAGTTAGGGTTCTCTTCAGAGCCAAATGGATCTCCGGCAAAGGAATCCAGTGGACCGCTGGTGGAAATGCCCCTCGATATCCTCACAGAGATATTCAAGCATTTGGGGGTAGGCAACCTGCTCATGCTTTTGCGGACTAGTCGATTGTTGCGGACGCTCCTACTGAATCGTCCTGTTGCTTCTCTCATTTGGAAGAATGTAAGTTTGTCCAGTGTATGATTAGTTTCTCTGTGCTAAGCTACTTCTTTCGACCCTAGGCATTTTCGGCGGCTCAACCTGCACCRCCTCCCTGTCCAGACGACCTGACGCTTCCGCAGTATGCCAATCTTCTCTACGGAAACTGTTATGTAAGTTGCACTTCCCCGGCTGTGTTCAACATTATTCAAGTCATTAATCTTTCACAGTATTGCGATACCAGCGACGGACTTAGATATGCTTGGCTCTGCTATATGCGTGTTTGCGACGCCTGTCTGACACAAAAGTGGGTTTTCTCTGCCCTTTTCGTAAATACTTCGAATTGACGCCGATGACCTAGTTTTATTGAAGTTCGCAACCGCCGCACCTGCAAAAAACTATCAGAAATAGTGCCTTCCTACACCAAGAAAGTGCCTCGTAGACGATGTAAGTGTATCCCAGGGGTCTTTAGAGGATTAGAATTTAACTCCAAGCTCTGTTTCAATGTAGTCGGCTGGTGGGAGGACACGATAATGTGCCCACAGGTGGAATATGTCCTCAAATCGGAGGAGCTGCGCAAGGCATCTCGCAACAAGAAGACGTACGACGACTATGTCAGTCGAGCATCAGAAAAACTCGCCCGGAGGCAAGAAAGGGTATGTTATCTCAACTTCAACTTGAACCGCCTTTTATTCTCGACTAGTCGCAGCTAACTTCTTGGTCAAGTGCAAAGCCCTATACGAATGGGAAATCAAGCTTGAGCAATTCACTTACCTAGATACCAAAACTAGGCGCTTGGCTCGCAGAGACACGTACGTGTTCCTCATCACTCACTTGTCAAGCTCTCGGACAGTAGGTTGACCATGCGCCTAAAGTCAGTCGCAAGAGCATCAACAAGCACAACCGCCTCGTTATGAGCTAGCGCCAAGCTGTACGTCTGTCTATAATCTGAATCAAGGGTTTGCATTGCATCACAGCTTAATATTCATAGGTCCTCCATGAACTCCAGAAGCATTCGGACGAAGACGAGGATAGTTGTGAGACAGGATGGCAACTCCTAGACGCACATTCCCTCTCCATGGCTTACTCAAAGGAAATCAAAGGATCAAGACGTGTTAAGGTTGGCGTATATTTTCAATAAAGAAAGAATACGAGTACTGTGTGGAATGTGGCCTGTGCGACATCCGGGACGGTCAGGTAGTCTATCCGATTTACTGGAGCTGGCCACCACCAGTCCTCCAGGGTGCTAAAACCTGCATTGGCTTGCCAAGCAGACACAACCTCGCCATTATGGGCACGTATCGCCGCAAATGTGTACCGTCGGATTTGTCTCCGTGGCCCCTCCCAGTCAGAATACTCGAACCCAGCTTGATACCCCAGGAAATCGATTGATGCCCAAATTCGCTAGTTGTAGCTGTATTCCTCGCTTCATCTTACGCGTTTCTCCTTTCGCAAACCTAGCGATCGTTTGTCCGATGTACCCATTAGTAACTTGCACATAGCGCTGTCTAGAAACCCTAAGCTTGAGCCCAGTCTAATTGACCGGACGTCACGTTCAACAGAGTCAGACCAGCCTACGTTGTATAATTTTATGAATATGACACACAGTGCGATAAGATAAGATGCTTCCAGGAACGACAATGACGACATGGACAAGACCCGGACACTGCGATACCCGTAGAGTTCGGATCTACCTCTTTCTTTCTTTCTCTCATGTCACCTCGACGCTCCCATTCACCCAGTCAGACTCATGGGCCCCACGCTAGTTCCAAAAAACAGAAGTTAAGGCTTCCTTCGGAGCCAAATGGATCTCCGACACAGGATTCCAGCGGAGGGCTCGCTGAAATGCCCTTCGATGTTATCACAGAAGTATTCAAGCATCTGGAACTAGTCGATCTGTTGGTGCTTTTGAGGACTTGTCGATTTTTGCGTGCCATGCTACTGAATCGTCCTGTCGCTTCACTCATCTGGAAGCATGTCAGTCACTGTACACACGGGAAGTAGCCTCTTGTGCTAAACGAGAGTCTTTTTTTTCACCTAGGCATTTTCCTTGGTCCAGCCTACACCGCCTCCCTGTCCGGACGATCTAACACTTCCTCAGTATGCCAATATTCTCTTCGGAAACTGCCATGTACGTTTCACTCCGCACAATCAATTTGAACATCGTACCGAATCACTTACTATTCTTTCAAAGTATTGCGATACCAGCGACGGGCTGAACAATGCTTGGCTCTGCTATATGCGTATTTGCGATGACTGTCTAACGAATAAGTGAGCCGCTCCCGTCTCTTAAGCAGGGGCATCAAGTTGAAATCGTCGACCTAGTTTTGTGGAAATTCGCACCGGCCGCCGCGCTTGGAGAGACCTGTACTCCATAGTACCTTCCTACACCAAGAGTGTGGCTCGTGGACCATGTAAGTGTATTCCAAAGCTCTTCATAAAACTGGAGCCTAAATTCAAGCTCTATTTCGACATAGACGGCTGGTGGGACGAGGTGAAAATGTGTCCACAGGCGGAATATCACCTCAAATCCCAGGAACTTCTCAAGTCATCGCGCAGCAAGAAATCGTATGATGAATTCATCAGTCGAGAATCAGAGAAACTCTCTAAGAGGCGTGAAGGAGTACGTTGCTCCGACCTTGAGAATCCGATCGTTGATTCTAAACCACCGGCGACTAACTCTTGGTTCCAGTGTAAAGCTCTATACGAGTGGGAAATTGCGTTCGAACAACACAAAATAGAAGACGTTGAAGCTAGGCGTCGCGCTCGGAGAGATGCGTATGTATTCCTCACCCCACTCCTCAGGGTTTTGGAATCGAAACCGATCATGCACCCAACTAGGTTTTCTCAACGCATTTCCGACCTTGGAGAAGGTACCTTCAATGCTTTTCTCTGTTCACTCTTATCCCTTCCGAGCTGTATCATTGATATCTGGCCTTCGTTTCAGACGATGAAACAGTTTTCAATCGCCTAGTTTCGGAAGGCATAGAATACGAAGTCCCAGGTGTCAGTGGTGTTGAGCCCCTCACAAGTGATGGTGAGCCCATCTGACCACACCTTGCTCTATTGTCCACCTCATGTTGAGGCATTGAATGCAGATTGGGAAAATATCCGGCCTAAGGTCATTGAAGCTCTTCAATCATGGCGACGAACGTTCGAAGACGAAGATAGATCGAATCTCATCAATGATCGGACCACCAAGCTACTTCGTCCAGTTTACGACTATTACATCTCGCACCACCGGACGGACCAGCTGCTCGCACCGCCATTCTTCCAGGTCGCTGAAATGGAGCCTTTCCGAGGTCTCATTTACGACACACCGTCGGACGAGCACCTTACCCAGGGCGACTTTCTTGCCCATCTAGATGTCTTCCCACATCTTTTTGAGGCTTGGAGAGAAGAAGCCATGGGACTTTTGCTCCGGCTACTTGGGATAGAATCCCAACGGGCCGTGGACAGTTCTGGAGCGAAAGGAAAAGGAAAAGAGCGTCCCCTCGATAGCTCTGTCCTAGAGAGAGCGACCACCGTCTTCAAATGCACCTGGTGCTCCAGGTTAATCTTGTACCCTGCTGTCTTGTCCCATCGCTGCTTGATTCGGCCGTCTTCTGGCACCAATTCCAAATGCCGGTGGAACGAAACTGGAGAGGAAGTTGAGGCTCACGAAGAAGCGTCCCGCTACGCGAAGGTCATTATAAGAACTCTTGGCCAAGATCCAGACACTGTCACCTGGAAACAGCTTGAGGAGGCCGGCCAACGACTGGAGTGCATTCGGTGTCGGCATAAAGTCAGTCGTAAATGCATTAACAAGCATAATTGCCTAGTCATGAGCTGGCGCCAGGCCGTACGTCCGTCCATCTTCTGAATCAAGGGACTGATCTCTCATTACAGCTTGATGTTCATAGGTCCTCCACCAGCTCGAGAAGCATTCGGATGGCGACGAGGATAGCTGCAAGACGGGGTGGCGACTCGTGGACGCACAGTCCCTCCCCATGGCCTACTCGAAGGAAATCAAAGGATCGAAACGTGTTCGAGGTTGCCGTGCGTATTCATTGAGGGAAGATAACGACTATTGCGTGCAATGTAGCCTGTGCGACATCCAGGATGGTCGGGTGGTTTATCCACTGGGCTGGCCGTGGGCATCGCCGGTACATCAGGGCGCCCAAACCTGCAATGCCGTGGCGAGACATGACCTAGAGACTGTGGGTGTGTATCGTCGCAATTGTGTACCTTTGGAGTTGTCTTCCTGGCCCTTCCCAGTCAGAATCCCCGAACCCAGTTGATGATCCCAGGAAATTCCTTGATACCCTAGATTCGTTAGTCGTAGCTATTATAATTACTTCATCCGTTGCTTCATGTTGTATTTCTTTCCTTTTGGGAGCCTGGCGAGTGNTTTTTGACCGATGAACTCCTTAACACATACAGCGCGCTGTTCTGATACTGGGCTAATTGGTTGAACATGAGGCCCAGCCAGTCGGTCACTGGTCCGGCACCAGTGGTGCCCATCGTCATCATCCCGCTATGATCCCCGAATTGCTCAAGAGTTGCGGGTCACAGTACGTAGGCTCACCCTTTCCTTTCAAGTTTGTTTTATTCAGATCAGTAACCATGAACGGTCGTCGGTCACTTGGACCATCTTGCGTCCAGCCGCTCGCCAACCCAGAACCTGCTAGATCGAGAGCTAAGGCGGTGATGCCAGCAACAGAATCAGAACACGAAGAGTGCCCAGTGCAGAATTCCAACGAATCCGACCTCACAAACCCAGAGGTCAAACCCAACCAAGAAGAGGTGTCAACGCCAGGAACAGAGGCAAACGAATCCCTTCCCGAGCCAGTGGACCAAGAATCCAGTGGGCCCGGATATCTGGGCGAAATGCCTCTCGACATCCTCATCGAGATCTTCAAGTGCTTAGAACCTGTCAGCTTGCTTGCCCTTCTGAGGACCGGCCACTTCCTTCGCGCTTTTCTTCTCGATCGTAGTATTGCCTCCCCCATATGGAAATCCGTGGGTCTTCGAAATTATCTTTGCGTATTTGCTGCATTGGTGCTAAATTTCGGTCGTCTTTTCTCTTTCTCAAGGCATTTTCTTTGACCCAGCCTGTACCGCCTCCATGCCCGGACGATTTCTCACTCCCTCGCTATGCTAATCTACTTTATGGCAACTGTCATGTGCGTTTTACTGCCTGCCGTGCGCTCCACCAATGCTCACTGACATGGTGACCGAACCTTCATCCACGTGCAGTATTGTGATACCACTGAAAATCTGGAGTATGTATGGGTCCATTATATGCGCATTTGCGATGACTGTCTGCGGCGCAAGTGAGTCGTCTTCCTTCATTCAGTGCTGTATCATCATGCTGACGAGTTTACCCTGCCAGCTTCATCGATGTCAGCATCAACAATAGAGTTCTCCTGGAGATCGTGCCTTTTTATAGGAGGCATTACCGAATTGAAGAGAAATATTCATCGTGTAAGTATTGACCAGAACTCCGGAAAGCATCACTAATAGTCTTGTAGCGGGAGGCCGGTTACTGTGTCCACAAGTAGAGTATAAGAGAAAGGAGAAAAAAAATTCTCAAAATGTCCCGCGGTAACAAAAAGAAGTTTGAAGAATGGCTTGAGGAAGAAAGGGCAAAAGTTACGCCAAGACAAGACAGGGTATGTAAATTCTGCCAGCTTTAAAGCATGCCAATTAATAGCTATCCCTTTCTTTTGTCTATCAGTCCGTGGCCTTTATTGAATGGGAGAAAGCGACAGAGGAATTAGCGTATGAGAATGATGAAATCCGGCGTGTGGTCCGCAGAGACACGTATGTGTTCCTCTGCTCTGCCTTTTTTCAAAGTTCTGAGATGGACAACCGTGCATCCCTCTAGGTTTATCCAAAGACTCGTTGAGATTGGTATTTGGGTCATCACGCCCTTCTGGAACTGCTGTGCTCATTATCAATGCCCCAGGTTATGAAACGGTCATAAACCGTATGAAGTCAGAAGCCCTCGGTCTCCTCGAACACCTCCCAGGTATAAAAAGCGTCAACCCGTTTTCTGAAGAGGGTGAGTTTACCTGGCTATTTTTTTGAAAATATTCTGATGCCGGGCCTCCCACGCCCGTAGAATGGGAAACCTTTAGACCTGAGCTCATCGAATCACTCGAAACACACGAGGAGAGAATCAAGAAGCAAGATAGAACCAGGTTCCTTGGCGTTCGAACGGAAAAGCTGCTTCGTCCAGTATATGATTATTACATCTCGCACCACCGTGACCAGCAACCTTTTGCACCGCTGTACCTGCAGCTCGCTAAATTGGAGCCTTTCAAGGGCCTCATTTACGATGCGCCAGAAGATCAGGAACTCACTCAAGCTGATTTCATTGCTCATTTGGATGCGATACCCGAACTCATTGACTCTTGGAAAGAAGAGATTGCTGGGCGTTTGTTAGTCCTTCTTGGCCAAGAGTCTGAAGGGAGGGCAGCCTCTGATGCAGCCCTAGCAAATGGAAAAGAAAAAGCGGGCATTCTGGACAACACATCCGTCCTGCATCGAGCGACTACGATATTCGAGTGCAAGCGGTGCTCCAGGTTGAGCCTCTATCCTTTCATTCTGACACATGGCTGCCTTGTCGCGCAAGTGCACTGGCAAGATGGTACGGGCGATTACAATTGTAGTTGGAACGAACAGGATCAGGTAGAGGTTCACGAGCGAGCCTCTCGCTATGCAAGGGTTATTATCGGCATCCTCGGTCAAGACCCTGACACGATTACTTGGGAACAGCTGGATAAGGACAACCAGAGGGTCGAGTGTA
>JANBPK010001382.1:0-18029 GCA_027579435.1 Candolleomyces eurysporus | reverse complement strand
TCAAAGTTGACCCCAAATTCCTACCTCGACTGCCCGTTATTTGAAAAGTACATACAGGATGTTAAAGTTGGCCCGAGATTCCTATGGTGTCCCTGCCTCGAGTGCCTGTTATTTGAAAAGTACGTACTGGATGTCAAAGTTGGCCCAAGACTCCTATGCCCAGACTGCTGTTCGATGTTCCAACATTAGCCCGAGATCCCTGTCATGCCCTTGCCTGACTGCTGGTATTAAGAAGTACATATGAATGCCAATAAGTAGCCTGAGATTCCTCTAGGACCTCTGGAATTCAAGGAAGTATGTTTGGATGTCGAAAAGCTGCCCGAGATTCCCATGATGGCCTGCCCAACCATTATTATTCAAGACGTACATATATGTACCAATGTCCAAGAATACTCCCGAGATTCCTATTGTCATGAGCAACTGGTAGCTACGACCCGCCCCGCTGGAGTCATTTAATATGTGACTGGTGTTGCTTGGCCCAGCTGGGACATGCATTTTGAGACCTTACCCGTCCCAGCTGGGCCAAAATTGGACATAATGCTTGATCTAATGCCAACCCAGCTGTGTCATGTCATATTTGACATGCTGCTGAATGCCCTGTATTCAATGTGTGCTACAATTGAATGATTTTGAAGGCCTCTAAGGTGTTTCAATGGCCTGGAAAATGAGTGCTATTAAAAGCCATTGATTCCTGGTATGGCTTTTTCTAACATTGTGAACAGTGTGGCAGTGNAAAAAAAGACAAACATAGCTTCAAGTGGAATCAAGCCAGCTAGAACTTTCACCAGTTCTGAGGTATTTTTGACTTGGGTACCATGGGGGGTTATTGGGTGCCAACATGGTGCTTCTGGCATCTGCAGCCATCACTCCAGCCACTGTTTTCTGCTGCTGCTCTAGTTCCAGTCAAGAATGCCTTGGAATTCAACACATCAGCCATTTCACACAGGTGTTTGATCTGTGTCCATTGAGCCCAATCAGGGTCCTCTGTTCTAGGACAAGAAGCTTTGTGCATATTGCTTTTACTTTCACATTCACATTCTTCTTTAAAATACTGACTAGTTCATTTAAAATTGACTAATTCATCAAAAAAAAGTGAGTATTTTTGTGAGTTTAAGTAATTTTGCAAAGAAAAGAAAAAGATTATCTGGTTTAGTGGTTTTATGGAGCAAAAATGAAACTATATTTACTGCATATCTTACTTATGTACCCACAGATAATATGTGCAAAATGAGCCCAAACAGACCAGAATTGAGCACAAGAAGATTAATTAAATGAATTGCCCATATCCTGGTCAGTTCTTGTTTAAGCTGTACATGCAACAGCTCATCCTGAATTTCACAGATAGGGTTAATCCAATCCATACCCATATCTTCCCATACCTGGCCCTACCCATGCCATGTCTACCCATCAGCTAACATGTATTCATGATGAACACTGGTAAGGGTATGTTACAAAGGAAAAACAATGTTCCAGAAAAGGTTCTGAGGTGTTTTGACTCAGGTACATTATTACACTCAAACCTTTGCCACCAGACTTGTGCAGTGATGGTCAGCTTTGAGTTTTGCTGCTCAATTCAGTATNTTTTTTTCTGTTGTGCATCATCCTTTGTTGCCATTGTCCACCTTTAGACAAACAGATGAAGTGTTTAGCAGGATGCCATGAAGTGACCACAGGTCAAAATGGCTTGGAACCTTTAAGCAATGGGGGTTGGCTGCTTAGCAACTCACAGATTAACATTTGAAATGTTCTGATTTAATGACTACAAGTACAAAAG
The DNA here is from genome assembly GCA_027579435.1 of Candolleomyces eurysporus. Classification (NCBI taxonomy): domain Eukaryota; kingdom Fungi; phylum Basidiomycota; class Agaricomycetes; order Agaricales; family Psathyrellaceae; genus Candolleomyces; species Candolleomyces eurysporus. The sequence continues at coordinate 16,255 of JANBPK010001382.1, read as the reverse complement.
ACAAAACCAAGTATGTAACTATTTTGAATAGGATAGAAAGAAAAGCAAAGAACTCAATCAACAGAAAAATGAGAAATATCAAAGACACAAACTTGTCCATCTGAAAGGCCCACTACAGCTATAGAAAATTGGAAATTGAAGGAAACAGATATGACACTCCAGTGTGAAGGAAACAAGAAATGTGGAATGACAGACAGCTCTACAAAAGGGTCGCCAGATAAAACAGAGTACAATCCAGAAGGAGCAGAGGAACCTCTGCAGCATATGTAAAAATGCAAAGATGTTCTGAAGTTCACACCAAGAGTAGAATCATAATGCAGAGCTGCCAGCAGTGTGTGCAACTGGCTGTCCCACAGGCACACTGTGTTGCCATAAGATGCAGAGGCCAGCCTCTGTCCATCAGGTNGAAAAGGCAACATGCATTACTGCATCAGAATGTCCTTCCAGAGTTGCAAGACGCAGCCCCTGTCTCGGCTGTCCCACAGGCACACTTTGTTGTCATGAGATGCAGAGGCCAGCCTCTGTCCATCAGGTGAAAAGGCAACATGGGTCACCTCGCCAGAGTGGCCTTCCAGAGTTCCAAGAGCAGCACCTGTCTGGCTGTTCCACAGGCGCACTGTGTTGTCATCAGATGCTGAGGCCAGCCTCTGTCCATCAGGTGAAAAGGCAACATAGAACACCCTGCCAGAATGGCCATACAAAATTGCAAGTTCTGATGGCCAGAAGCTGACATGGTCAGTGACAAGTTTTGCTCCCTGAATGTTATTTGCATATAATTTGTATATGCTTGATAATTTAGGTGCAAAAGAAATGCATGACCAAAACACATGGAGTGGTGAGCACTTAATGGTATTGCTATACAATACAACAAATCTTTGGCCATCCTGGAGTACTCTTTGAATTTCTTGCAAGTCATGACAGTTTGTCTACTAGAATGTAAGCTCTTTATGTCATCTGGTAATTGTGAATAACTCACCAAAACTGCTAGAGCTGTTTGCATGCTGTAATAGGCAGTATCCAGCTCCTCAGAATAAGCCAAAGCTTCAAGCCAGTGCAGCAAATGAATGTTGGCAAACTCTTCAAGTTGTTGCTTGATATCCTCATCCAAGGACCCAAGGGTGCTCTTGTCCAAATGAGTGGCCCAATGGCAGATGGCATATTTCAACCCTTGGGTTAGCTTTTCTTTGTTCAGGTTTGGCAAATCAGCAAGCTCTTTGTACTGATCTGCAGGAGATACTTGGCAGATATTGAACTGGAGCTGCTGATTCATAGTTTTCAAGCAGCATTTGGCTAGATGCAGATGACAGTCTTGTTCTTTGACAGAGCATTCCTGAGATTGGGCAGCATTTGTGACAAAGTCAGCAAATGATTTATGGTGGATTTTATAGATTGGATTAGGCCCATCATTCACTGGAGCAAGGACTGCATGCAAGTTTGCTAAGATTGAAGTGAGCCTATCAGACTCTATACCTAGTAGGTTTGCCAAGGCTTTAATAGGAAGAGGGTACTGAAGGACAACAAGAGCTCCAATGGCTGTTTTAAAGCTGGCCATCCAGTCATCATAGTCTTCTAGAGGTTTAGCACTGTTGAGCACCTGCATATACAGAGAGGTGATTGCATTGGTTGGTCTGATGCTCAAAATGGCATCAAGTTGGTGCTTTGGGTTGAGGTGCTTTCTATCAAGAATAGCTTTTACAGCAGTAGAAGCAAATATGAAAAGCCTGCCTGCAACCTGAACAAGTTTTCCTTTCTCTTCTCCTGTAGGAACCCAAGATGCACATTCCATGCCCCTGAATGTTTTTTGTATGTTTGAAGATGACAGCCAGTGATTGAAATACAGATTGATGTCAGAGTCTACAATCAAAGCTTCAATGTTCTGGAGATGAAAGCAGCTAGCCAAAGATGTGTTTTGATACTCATCTCTGAGCACCAGTTCTGGTCGAGCAGTGAGAAAGACCTTGACATTAGGCAGCTTAGAGAATGAATCAATGACAAGATTCAACACAGCAGAGGCATCAGATTCAACACATTCATCCAGAGCATCAAAGACAAAGACAAGAGGTGTTGCTCTTTGCTTGAGCATATTGCAAAGAGGTTCAGACACAAGAGTGGAAAACTGCTCTGGTATAACCTTGTGCAGGCTTCCAGGATGATTGTCAATTGCAGTAGCAATGGCTTCTCCATAGGAAAGATTGCAGCAAGCAAGCTGATGAGCAATAGTGTGCACAAAGTTATCGGCATGCTGTCGCTCAGCATGATCACGAGAGAAGAAGAAGCTAGCCCCAAGAGAGTTGATATCATGAGCACGCTTGGCCACTGTTTTAGCTACAGTGGATTTCCCAATCCCAGCAATCCCATCAAGGATATAGATAGGTTTCCCGGTTTCAGGTCCATCCAATGCAGTGTCACTCATCCAGCGGCCAATGCCAGCTAGGAGCTTTACCCGGGTGCCCTCGAAGCATGTGTCGACCTTTGTGAGAGCCTGAGAGTCATATGCAGCGCTAGGAACATTCTTCAATTTATCCAGAGCCGCGTTCTATCATAATGGTCAACACATATCAAGAGAAATGGCTTCCAAACTGCCCACCTTGAAATGTCTGTCCACAGTAACGCACAGCTTTGCCATCCACCCTTCTTGGTCTTTGACCGTTTGGCGGACGTCGCTCAGGACAAGAGCGCCTGCAATGAGGTTCTCGATCTACATAGCCATCAGCCCCCCNGTATTGTAGAAGCTGAATTGCATTTACCCAGAAGCACTGGAGCACTCGATCGATTTGCTGGTTTGCCTTCTTCAGAGCCTCCGCGTCATCCTCCACCAGGATATACGCCGTAATTCCTGTCGACTTCTTCACTGCTGTATCCATAAGGGTATCAGATATTCCCCTAGCATTGATATCAATGAGATGCTGCCTGGGCTCGACCCAAAATGAGACGTACTTCACGAGACGGCCAATACTATCTCTCAGATCATCCGACAGCAATCCTGCATCTTGTCCCTTAATCGCGTTCACCATACTTTCATTCAGGAGGTTGCAACGCATCTTCAGATCCTCCATCTCTTCTTTGTTTGATTTTGCTTGCTACGGATTGTTAGCAAGGAATAATTATTGAAGGGGCGGGCAACTTACCTCAAAGACGTCAATAACCTTCAAAAGCAGCTCAGCGGGGCCTTTNGAAAGGGTCTGGGATAAAGGGAACCGCTCCTTGAAGCGTCTTCTTCAAAGCGCCCGTGACGATAGTCCAAGTCTTACTCGAGGGGGCTCCCGATGGGTTGGAATCCACCGCGCTCGCTCCTGCTTGACCAGCTCGGGGTGGCGACAAGGCTCCTGCGCCTTCACGCCTCATCTGTTGTTCTTCTCCAATGTAGGCCGAGGATTTGGCGGGGGTGGGGACGGCAATGGCAGCTGCCGATGGGTCGATCGCTTCACGGGCTGTGATCGGGGACGGCGCCCTCGGCTTGTACGAGGGTTGGCGCGAGAGGAGCGGGATTCTCCTGACCAACCTCTTGTGTAGCACCGAGAGCTAAAGCTGCGTTGTTATCTGGAGCAAGCAAGGTGTCAGAGCCACCCAAGGCAGGCTCCTGATCGAGTGGATTGTTGGTCTTCTGTGTCGTAGCCGTAGCAGAGGCGAGAGATGTCCCAACCCCCTGAACTTCATCGGTGCCGGCGGCAGTGAGAGGAGCCGTGAGCACAAGATAGGCTGCTTGGCCGAGTGCTAGAATTCCAGCTTGAGGCACAGTGATATCCAACCCAGCAGAAGTGCCAGTAGCAGCGACACCAACAATCGCTGCACCGCCAGTTCCACCGTCACCGGATGCAGCCTCTTGACTCGTTCCCGCTCCTTCCTCCTTCGGCCCAAAGAAACGCCTAGCGTTGCCGACTCCCTCGTCCCATTTCTTCCCCATTTTCTCCCTCAATCCGGTCCTGTTCGAAGATCGGGTCCCACTACCACCGACAGGCGTCGCAGCGGGAGGCGAAATTGGGGTATTGCGCTCCGAACCGCCGGCGGTGTTGTCTCCACGAGTTTCCGTAGCTTCGGACATAGTTGCTGTTTGTTTGAAAATTTGTGTTGAATCGCAAGATTTCGCAATGGATGGTAGTCCAGGTGATAGTAGCGGTTCAAGGAATGAGAGGCCGCCTCATCGATCATCAATGCAGTGCGCGACATGTGACACTGACAGCTCGGCCGTTCGCAGTCTCGTGAGATGGGCGCTTAAACGGGAAGAGGCACGGATTTCCAAGCAACGAGACGAGCGGGAAATCAAAGGGAGAACATCATTATTTATCAGAGTCATTGTCCGAGAAGTACAATAAAGACTACATTGAAATAAAGAATGGCCCCTCCGGGCGAACCTGGACACTCCACTGTCTCAACTACGGTCGTTGTGCAAACGGTCAATTGGATGTTGTAAAACAACCGAAAAAATACATGAATGATTTCGAATGGACCAGTCTGTCAATGAAACAGGCAAGCAAGTTAGGTTCCAAGTAATAGTTGATCCAATAGCGTGCAGTGGGATCGAAAAATGTGTAGCGTGACCATATTTAATATTCAATACTATTCAAACAAAAAACACGCAAAGAGAAGAAATAAAAGATTTGAGAAAGAGAACAGAGGGTAAAATGGGAGATAAAATGAAAAAGATCGGAAAAGAAATTCAAGACGTGCAAGTGCAAGGAATGAACCATTCTCAAGCCAATATATACCTCTATTTATACGAGCGTCTAACAGTCGACTCATATGTAGTCACAATATAGTCATGTTGACGCAAAATCGAGTCAATGTTGAGGCACGAGCGCCTATTCCGCAAAAAAAAACTGCAACCGATCATACCCAAAAAAAACACAAACCCGGACACTTAGTGTCCAGGAATAAAGGCTAGTAAGGATACATATATCGACAAGTCGAGTTATTTGTTCATTCGCGTCATTCGTGACCGATTGAAGGGGCTGCGGGGCGTCGACGAAAGGCCTTCGACCCTCGACCCATACGCCCTGTAGCATCCAGAAGTGACCGAAGAATCATGGAGAAGATTTTCTTGCGTTCACGACCATCGGGGCTTGTAAGGCGGAAGGGGAGAGCTCGTACTGTCAGACAAGTGCAGGATACAATTGCGGGGTAAGCAAGCCCAGGTCTCACCATGGCCTATCAACGAGTAGTTTCGTAAAACATGGACAGCGGTCAACCCAGCAGTGCTCGAGTAGCGGAGCGAGATCAGTGCGGTGGAAGTCGGGCAGGGCCTTGCTCGAGTAAGCGGGGTTGTTGGTGTCGTAGCCGGCAAGGAAGTAGTCCTGGTTGGCCCGAGTCCGTCTGCGAAACTGCGAAAGGTCACATCAACGAGATGGCGACTGAACTAGTGTAATAACTCACTTGGCCAAGGTGTCAGACCAACCCTCACGAATTCCTCGCGCTCCAGTCTCTGCAGGCACTGGCCGGTAGGTCCACCCGGCGGTTGGCGACATTGTGAGTCGTATCGTGTACGATGATATCGTTGCTCAATGAGCAACCGTCCTTGGGCTACACACAGAAAAATCAGCGCCAAGAAAGAAATTGGCAATCATGCGGCAAGCTCCCGATTGATGACTAGAAAGAGAAAAGGCAGATGAGTATCCATATCGAAAATGCCACAGCGTAAAGAAAACGGCACACCCGGGTAGCGTAGCCGAGTCAGCATTGTTGGTGCAGGAGCTGTCCTGGCTCTTTCGTTCCCACTTCCACCGTTCTGAAGTTGTGGATCTCGAAGTTGAGACAGCCTCGGTGAACTCATACCGGTAGCCAATATCGCGGATGGTGTCGATGCATAGAACGTGCGAGTCCTTGCAGCGTTGAGGTTGAGGATAATCGAAGGCGCTCGGGAGGCATTGTAGGCGTAATCGAAGCTGAGGCCGGAGGAAGACTGGGAGGTGTTGATGCTTTTCCAGCACTTGTACACGACAACGGTGCTGTCAAAGTAGATACTGGTGAGCAATTTTCCACTCAGAATGGGAGTGAAAATAAAAGCAGGAATAAACTTGCACAGTAACGGCTGCGCCGGATGCATGCCACGCCTGAAGGGAAGCGATGGTATCCCAAAGATAGATGAGGGGATCAAGGCCTCCGAGATCTTCAGCACGCGCTACTCTTCAAGTAGTCTGTTAGTCCAGGTCCAGGTCTCTCAAGATCGCCCTTGATAAGCGACGTCGATGTAAAAACCATATGGAGATGCACTCACGCTAGCCTCGACCATGAAATCCGTCACGGAAAGCAGCCCACGGGAGTCCGACCTTGTACGACCAGCTAGTTTTCGTCCTGGACCTGAGGGATATGAACGAGGGCGACAAAGCCGTGGAGCGCGGCTGAAAATCTGCAAATCGCACGCCTTGGAGCACGGACGACGGTAAGGAACAGCGGGAGTGCTCCAATGTCACGGGCGCCGGGAAACACAAGAAAACACTGTTTACACCGGAGCACGGCATACGGCCAAAAGGAAAATACGTACATCTATTAAGGGAGGCTTGACCTGGAGTGAGTAGTGTAGCCTCCAGGTGCAGAGGATCGTCGACCATGAAGGCACCCTCTGAGATATCGGGACTCCACGGGAGAAGTTTGGCAATTCGAGGATGGAAAGAGGCCTCGGTATTGTGAAACAGTATACTCGCATGTCGGCCAGTGTCTCGATGACGATGTGGGCAAGCACAAGCAGTCGAGTTGCGCAACAGTCGCTGGTCGACCATCCGGTCCGGGTGTGATCCGAAGAAGAGAGTGCCAGGGAGGACTCGGCCACACAAACACCTCACCGTAGGACGATATCAACGGAAAATCATCTGTGCTTGTATGCCGACTCGAATGGCCGCCGATCCCACAGAATATAGTGATTCGGGCGTGACAGCCTTCGGGACGATTGTCAAGATCGTCATTTTCGTGTCCTGAAGGCTTCCAGTTTGCTCGCGACGCTACAGAGGCCATGGTCAACGCAAGGATTTGACTGTCCTCCAAATGCTGCTGGTAAGTCATTTTGCTTCCTAACCTTCCGTTCCGTTCTCGACCTCTCTAACACAAGTTCTTTGCCTCAACAAGCCATACGGTCACCAGCGGCGGCACCCCTCGACGAACCGTCGCTTTTGGTGCCAGGAATCACACCAAAGCTCACATCAGCCTCTACCGGCGAGTTCTCCATAGAGCCCAGAGGTGCACAACCGTCAACCGAATGATGAGTGACCGGTCCAAGAGCCAAGTCCAGCGTCTCTCGTCGTTTCCACAGGTCTAATTGACCCCCTCGTAATTCGAGGAAGCAAGACGTTATGATCTGCTTTGAGTCGGGACAGTCGTTGATGAATACGATGTCTAGCCCTCTAACTCGACTCATAAACACTCGTATTTGACTTCTTCGAATGCCCTCTCCCATATATACCGCCAACTTCAATTTTTAGGATATCCCCTCACACCCTTGTCTCGCATCTGATGGTTTCTCTACCTCGAAAGGGCGTCAATCGGTAGAGAAGCTGCGCGATACTCCTCGCATGCTCAAAGTACGATTCTCATCCCTTTCCGCACTCTGTGCCTGCCAAACTAATTGAATGTTTCACCATGGAGGGTCGTCACTTTAGTTTTCTTGGATCTGATTCTACCGGCGCTAGCGAGGGAGGAATGACTTCGACATCCCTATGGTATCATCCGCCCAATGTACTGGCTTTCGAATTTGTATTTGTGTAAAATAATCGTGAATTTGGCTATTATTTAACTGATATACAGTGACTCAACAGTGAGTCAACGATTCCGACGAGTGATACTTTCTTCTTGCCTGGGGTATAACTAAGACCAACCCACACCGAGTATCGACGATAGTCGCAAGTCGGGAGAGATAAAATTCAGTCCCACTGTTCTGCCATTAAGCTTGATGCGAATGTTGCCATTTCCTGGAACCAACATCAGGCGACCACGATGATCCCAGTTACGTGCCCACTAGAAGGACATGATCTCCACGACGATCCCGAGTTGGTTGCGCCACTCTTTGAGGGTTAAGCACCTGTGGACTGAGCTTCCGCGGAGGGGCAAGGTAAAATATATAGCCACCCTGGTCGAAGAAGTACTTCTCGGAGGAGTGATAGAAGATGATGAGGCCGACATCTTCAAAGTCGACGGATTGACAGAGGGGCCGAAGTCCTGACACCCAAAGTTGATAATGTACCCGGCTTTGAGTGGTTGGAGAGGACATACTCCCAACGGTTCGTTCTCCCAGGCCCGGCCATACGATCCATCCAACAAGCGGCCTGAGGCTTTGAAGCGTGAAGGCCAGCTCACTATCCGCGACACCGACGATGGCGGCAAGTCAAGACTATCAAACTTCACCTCTGCTTTTTGGCCCTTGTGCCTGATCCAAATTCTGCCATTTCCTGCAACCAACAGCAGCAGGGGATTACGATACCAGTCACTGGGAAAGCACATATGATCTTGAGTTGGTTGCGCCACTCGTGTAACTGTAAGCACCCATCGACCGAGCTTCCGAGGGGGGGCAAGATAAAACAGGTAGGCGCCCTGGTCCCAGAAGTACTTCTTGGACGGGTGATAGAAGACGGCGAGGCCGACAATTTCAACGTCGATGGATTTACAGAAGGGCCGCAGCCTTGGAGAAAGGATGTAATTCTGATATCCAACGTTAGTACTTGAGTTTGAGCGATTGAAGGGGACATACTCCAAATTGTTCCCTCTCCCAGGGACAGTCGAGCGATCCGTCCAGAGCACTAGACATGATAGTTTGTGAGAAACGGCAGGGGAGGACGATCCAAGCACCATACTACCACCAGTGATCCAATCAAGTTTTACCCCCTGACCTTTGTTTGTTTCCGAACCACCACCTCCACAAGTCGACGATGATGACCAGAAGTCTCAGTTCTCAATTCAGCTCAACGATGGATGGGAGAAGGGGGATGCGCCGAAGCAAAAATATATTAAAGAAAAAATAGCAGCAGAAGCAGGTTACGGTGATAGGATGTAAGTAGAGCGTAAAGCCAGGCAGGTGTGGAAGGGTAAGCAGCGCGAAAGGAGAATGGTCGCTGAATCGGGCACCGACTAATTCGATCGTAGAACAAAAAGAAGAGGAATTATAATAGATAACAAGAAGGAGTTGAAGAAAACCAAGGATCCAACGTGTATAGGATAGGGGTGAATAGAATGTGGAGGTGTGTAGAATGAAAACAAGTAGAAGGTACGTGAACAGAATGTAAGCAAATAGAATGGACTACGAGCCATGTGAGCGAATAGGATAGAAGTAAATAGAATGCGAGTGAACAGAACGTGGAGAAGTAATAGGGCTGGGTGTCCGAAATCACGGAATGTCCTATATAGACATCCCTAAATTAGGCGAAGGCACACAAGCCAGAGGAGGGAGACGAGAAGAAACAGAACCACTAGAAGAGATCGAGAGAGATGACGGTGAGCAAAACAAGAAACCGAGAATGAACGAACAAGACCGAAACGAGTTCAGAGGAACGCTCATTCTGGTTTACTTCGCCTTGCCCTCAGAGCCTGTAGGAGCAGGAGAAGGCGCGGGAGAGGTAATCAAGGATAGAGGCGTCAGAGGAGAAGAAGAGAAGTCAGAGTATACGTCGGGGGGATGGAGCTGCCTCGCAAGCGAAAGGTGGGAGATGAAGCGAGCCCGTAGCGGCGATAGAATTGTTACAATGCTTTCGATCTACCTCGAGTGATTCGGCATCCAAGATGAGGGTAGCGGAGAACCTTTGATTCCGCTCTGAATCTACAAGAAAATGCGACAGAAGAGTCAGGAACGCCGGCAAAAAAAAGGAATAGCGGGGAATAGGACGCACAAACATCAAGTGGGGATCCTGGGGCACTAAAACGAGCACCGCTGCTGACCGATGATGTTTCTACGGTAAAGTCAGGCCCGATGTACACAGGTCCCTCCCGTTTAAGGGGTTTAGGTTGTCTTGTGCCTGTTTCGCGGTCGATGATTACCGCGTTCTCTCGTCGAAGAGGCCGACCTCGAGGGACTGCGGGCCCCGAGGAGCCATTGACTGCGTTGCTACCCTGGAGGGGCCTGCGGTGGGTTGAATAGGGAGTGACATCTCGGGGGTTATGTACACAGCTCCCTCGCGTTTCAGAGGTTTGGGCTGTCTTGGGCTCGCTTCNATGGTCNGAAGAAAACCGCGTTCCCCCGTCGAAGAGGCCTGCCATGAGGGACTGCGGGCCCTGAGGACCCATTGGCTGCGTTGCCTAATCTAGAGGGGCCTGCGGACCATTGGCTGACGAGGCGTGAAGATCCGATGAATGGTTATCTTTGGTTGCGGAAGACGGTCCAGCACGAGTGGGAGGAGTCGATGTCGATGGGTTAATGGAGGTCTTGGTGTTTCCGTTGGTATCGATATGAAGTGAGGCCCTTGTGGCAGACTCGTGATCAAAGTGGTACGATCTAAGGAGATAACGAGTTTAGTCTGAACGCTTCGTTGACGACTGGACTTACTCTTCATCTAGCTGGGCTCCGTAGATTTCGCCTAGGCCTTCATATATCTCGCGGCTGAGTGCAACACGATAGCACCGGGGAAGTATGGGAGGAATGTGGGTAACCCATGAAGGACCTACCTTCGGTCAAGCACACGTCCATCTTTCGTTACTTCTGGAAACCCGGGAGCCATACAACGAGCGAAAGTGGTATATGCTTCATCTCCCGGACGCGGGCTTGTACTAGAATGCTTGCGGAATTTGAGGATTTCTTTGGAAGCTTCCTGCGTGTTTTCCGTGGTTTCCTAGAGCCAGGAGCGGGGGGATCGAAGAAGTGTGGAAATTGAAGGGAGGAGTGGCTTCGTCATTGAGGGTGAATATGGTGGGGAGTTAATGGGTCGACAATACCCAAGGGAACCGTCTTACAGCTAACGACGATGATTCCGAATAGTACCCCAATAACGAAGTCCCACACGCCGAAGGAGGCTGAGGAGGAAAGAATGAAGCTTAATTAGTAGCCGATTGATATGGGAACAGCGGAAGAGGTGCAAGAATTTGAAGAAACAAAGGGACGGGCCTCGTGCGACCAGGTGCTGTCGGACAAGGGTCATTCAAGATTCGAATCGCAAGCTCGGTGAGCACGCTCAGCGGACAGACGTGCAGAAGCACAACAGAACAGTTGTTGGCAGAGAATGAGGTCAGATGGCGCGAGCAGGTGATGCAAGTAGCAGTTTAAATGAAAATGGTCCCTCGATGCCATAAATGCATGGGAAGAAGACTCCAAGAGCCGTCGAGAAAAAAATGAGGAATAACTCACCCTGCCCTGCTCAGTGGAGATTCGTTCGTAACTGGGGTCAGATGGACGCCAGATTCGCGCCCATAAACACTGCGAGGGGTACCTTCTCGATCTCCTATAAACCTCGCAGTCAATGCCACCAATGCCACCATAGACAGAGAAAATAGCAAATACCTCTGTCTTCGAAAAGAGCCCTATAGAACTCGTCACTTGACCCTCCATTTTGAGCTTCAAGTGGTCTTGAGGTCAATCCCTCCTCCTCGGCATCGTTGGCAGGCTCCGACCTCCGGAAATCGCTGAATTTCCGTTGCATAGAGTTCCAAAAGAGCGAGAAGGGCTCTGAGGATGATGGTGGAGTGAAAGAAAGGGGATTCCCAACATTTACATTGGCACTCATAGTTTTCCCGAGAGGGAGATAAGGGATAGGCGGTTGCGGGTTGTCCAAGCCTCAAACTAACGCCCAGTGAAAAATCGCTCCGATCGGCTTACGATACCTAATGGTGGGAACCGAAAACACCGAAGGACAACGATCAAATCCAGGGTTTGCTGCAAACGACCGTTACCTTTCCGACTTCCACCTGCGGGTCCCTCGCCAGCGCGACAGCCTTTCTCTTTCTTGTTTTATCACCTAGTGTTTCGATCGAACATGTACCTAGGCTCTTTATGAATCCGACTTTATCGATTTTCGCACAGACATGACCAACTCTGCAAATCGCACCGACAAGAACGCGAAAGACTTGCTGCCCTGTCCATGCCAGACATGTAAACAAGCTTGTTTTCTCCGTCCGAGGACTATCAAAACCCACCTAAATCAGAACGGCCATATGGATTACGGGTTTCTGGAGACTCAGAGAATGCAAATGGCTGCAGGGACAAGCAGCGGCCCACCTACCGCCCGTGGAGCACAGGTTCTTGACAAGCGGGCTGCGTCAGACACAACTGAGCGCTTGGAAGAATCTCGTTGTCCTAAGCGACATCGAGTACAGGTAAGTGCTTCATGCCAACCGTTGGAAACTTGAAGCTTACGGGCACCTCTTTGGCAGGAAAGTTCCGATGCTATGTTGGAGAACAGTCCCAATTGTGAAGACGAATCATCGACTAGCACCTCTCAGGAAAATGAACAAGAGCTACCAGCTGGTCTGATAGTGCAACAGCAAGAGACCAACGGGGCACCGCAAATGCGAGAACTGGAGAGGGAGGAGGAACAGCCTGGTGAGGGTGCCAGTATGGATAACGAGCTTGAGATGGCAGGGCAAGATGGGGGATCTGGAGATATTGATGATGCAAGAGAGCAGGGGGAGGCAAATAACATCGGGGGGGNATATAGAGGCAGATACTAATGATGGGGGTGGAGGCAGGCACTCGGAGAGCAATGACGAGGATTTGGGAGGACCAGAAGAGGGACCAGCTGGTGAGGAGGAGGGTGACCTGCAGGGAGGAGATGCTGCTGTGGGAGTAGGAGGTGCACAAGGCGTTGAAGACCTGGATGCTGCTGCGATACTAAGCGCTGCAGAGCAATCAAGAGCGTTCACAGCTGTCGACACCCACCAACCCTTCGAGGGATATGAAGACGAGCCTCCTTTGGTGCCTGCAAGACTTGAAAATATCAGGATTGCTCAGGAGTACGTTGAAGACATTCGATGTGCCACCCTGGAGAACGGGCGACTCGATTCAGCCTCTATTGAGAAGCTCCGAAATCCAACACCTCCGGAACAGCTTGCCGACCTTGGCCTACTCCACCTCGAGCTCTATCTTGCACTCTCTGATGCTCCTGAACGGATTTATAATGGAGTTAAAGAAGTCCTCGACCGCCGTCTTCCACACCTGGAGATTCCGAGCTTGTTCGTGATGCGGGGAAAGGTCGACCGCCTCACTGGTATTTCCTCGATCCTGGATGATATGTGCATCAACGGGTGCCATGCCTTTACTGGTCCTCGGTTCAGCCTTCTTGATGCTTGCTCTGTCTGCGGGGAACTTCGATACGAACAAAAGGTGCTCCAAGCTACTGGGAAGAAGGTCGGGCGGAAACATATGACGACGATTCCTTTAGGTCCTCAGATTCAGGCCCTTCGCCAATCTGTATCTGGAGCAAAAGCAATGCGCTATCGTAACCAGCAGACTAAGGAGCTTCTTGAAGAAATGCAAGGATATACCTCTCCAAGGGACCATGTCTATCAGGATATCTTCTCAGGGATTGACTATCTCAAACTCTACCAGACTTCGCAACTCACGGAGGACGACACACTGGTCAATTTCTCTATGGATGGCGCTCAACTTTACCAGAACAAGAAGTCAGACACCTGGATTGCGATTTGGATCGTACAAGACTATGATCCCAAGACTCGATTCAAACGAAAGCATGTCCTCCCTGCGCTTATAGTCCCTGGACCGAAAAAGCCCAAAAACCTCGACTCTTACACCTATCGAAGCATGCACCATCTCTCAGCCATCCAGCGCGAGGACGGTGGTCATGGTATCAAGTGCTGGGATGGCGAAAAGGGCATGGTGATTTCGTCTAGAACAGCGCTCTATCTAAACATGGCGGACACAGTGGGACTTATCGGCGTTGATGGACGTGTTCCCCATCACGGAGCTCGAGGTTGTCGGGTGGCATGCGACATGCTTGGGCGACACAAGCCTGGACAAGGTCATTACTATGCGGTGCACCTACAGCCTTTCAACTACGGTGATGTTCCTGAATGTAATCACGGCGATGTCGATACTGAAAACATCAAATCAGCAACCATCGAGCAGTACCACATCGATTTGGCGCTTGTCGAGGCCTCAGCAAATCTTGCAGAATACGAGCAAAACCGGTATCGCACAGGCATCTCAAAGCGTTCAATAATCAGTGGTCTTGTCAAGGAGCTCACACTTCCACCACCCAAGAGCTTCTCGGTTGACCTGATGCACCTATTCTGGATTAATCTAGGCGAACTGATGGTTCCCTTATTCCGGGGGAAGCTCAAATGTGAGAATACGGATGATATCAAGAGCTGGGACTGGGCAGTCCTTCAAGGGCCTAACTGGACCAACTTTGGAAAGCTTGTTGCCAATTCCACTGTCCACTTTCCATCGTCATTGGAGCGACCTCCTCGGAATCCTGCAGAGAAGATTAACAGCAAATACAAAGCAACCGAGTACTTCCTCCTTCTTTTTGGACTTGGCCCTGGACTCCTTCGCTTTTTCCTTCCCCGAAGCTATTGGCGTCACTTTTGCAAGCTCGTGCGAAGTGTCCGTATTTTGACCCAGCAAAGAATCTCATATGATCAGCTGGTCGATGCACGACACTTTGCTATCCAGTTTGTTGAAGAGTACGAGGTCCTTTACTACCAACGCCGCGTTGACCAAATGCATTTTTGTCGACCCGTGCTCCATACCCTGTTGCATGTCCCTCTGGAAACAAAGCGAGTTGGACCAGGGGCCTATTATACCCAGTTCAAAAACGAGAGAGCTATTGGCGACTTTGGAAAGGAAATACGGCAGCCATCTAATCCATTTGGGAACCTCGCCCAGATTGCTGTGCAACAGGCCCGCAAGAACGCGCTCAAGGTGATTTATCCAGATCTGGATTCCAAAAAACAATTACCTTGAGGCTCTATGGATCTTAAAAATGGGTATATTCTTCTGACTCCTCGAACCGGACGACGTGCAAGAGTGCATGGGGCTGCTGGAGCCTACCTCTGTGATCAGATTGGAACAAANCTCTGTTCAAAAATATGGACGACTGCGTCTTCCAAACGGCCAGGTTCTTCGCAGTGTGTTTGCAGAGTCCTCACTCATTAAACGAGAGCCAAGAATCTCTCGAAATGCAAAGGTAAGTAAGCCAGTTTTTCTACAGACAAACCTGCCTATTGATCATCTTAATCAGCTCTCTTTTGACGGAACGACTGAGTTTGCAGAGGTTGAGTTCTTTTTTCTGCAGGTTGTCGGCTACAATCCTGCAACGCAAACTGATATCAAGGTCCCAAAAGCCTTGGTGTCGGTATACTCCCCTCGCATGGACGACATCTGGGAAGACTCGTACAAGACTTTGTGGGTCTGTACCCGCCCAGCAAACCCAATCTTTCGCATCATCGAGATAGATTCAATTCAGGCTTGTGTATCCATGCAGCCTATTCCTTCACTTCCAGCCGATCCCTCAAATCTTCTGTGTGTCGTCGAAAAATCAGGAATGGAGGATGTGGTTTTGAGTGGATATTCTGAGCCATTGGACTAGAATCTTGTAATCTACTTGTACAATACTTTCCATCCTTCAATTGTCCATTCCTTTGCGCTTTGAATGTAACTCGAGTCGTTGTTTTTTNATACACGGCATGATCACGCTTCCTCTCCACCTCGGCTAAACTTCTCTTCAATTCTTCAATCTTTCTGTAGTAATACTCAACCTCTTTCTGGCAAAGAGATTTCGCTTTTGATAGCTTGGATTTGTATGCAGATTTAGGTGTCAAGTTCTTGTCAACCTTCACCAAATTAATGGCGTCCTAGAATAATATGAGAAATCTGTTTGAATCTGAACTGATTGAGTCTACCTCGATTTCGCTTGACTCGTCATCTGTTTCTGGAACGTCAGATGAGCCTAATTCATACTCTTGAAGATAGGCATCCTGTTCCATTCGCAATAACGCTGCGCGTTTTTCTGTATAATCCGGTGATACGACCGTTTTCGCATTTTCGCGAATAAATACCAGTTTTATTGAATATATTGTTCACCATTCAATTAAACGGTCGTGTCTATTAAATCTCTATGTTACGAAACCCTTCCAGTACTAAGATAACTCGCGCGGCGCGAAGGATAATTAAAGAGTACATTACTCTTGGGTTCACGAGAGTTGGAGTCTACTCGAGGACTGCCAACTTAGAGGCGCGCCCGCCATATACCCGAGATTAGGGTTTAGTAAACTAGCCGGTTGGCGCCGCTTCAGATTAAGCGGCCTACCCTGCAGCTGAAAAGACCCGGTTTCATTACTAAAAGCTAGAGAGATATTTTCCTAGGCACTAAAGGAACCTAAACTCTCGCGCGGC
>JANBPK010001381.1:0-18065 GCA_027579435.1 Candolleomyces eurysporus | reverse complement strand
GGGCGATTACCTCAACCACATCCGGTGTGACCAGTGCGCAACGCTGAAGCAGACATGCGGGTTTGACACCCGTATTCCCCGCTTCATTTCTTCTCAACAGCTGGCATTCGCAGGCGAGGCCTCTCCCGCAAGTGAGTGGCAGTCTCTTTTTCTTTCCTATCCTCCGTTCCTTTACTTTCCTAACTTTTATTTCTTTTATCTAGATATTTCTGCCCTTGTATCCGACGTCCTCAATTTGAGAGCCACAGCGCAAATTGCCGCCTCCCATGCCGAGGATCTTCAAAAGATGACGAAGGCGAAGCTAGAGACTCTTTCCCTCGTCTTGCAGAGGGTTTACTCGAGCGAAGGAGACAAGGGCCTGAGCGCCTATGCTCGGAACGTCAAGGATTTCGAGGAACTCCTCGAATTTGCCAAGGACGTCCCCCTCGATACTCCTATGCGGTTCCCGGAGCGGCTCAACGCCACTGTGCAGCAACCAGGGGAGACCGAATACCGTTGGGTCACCGGATATCGACAACCCGCTAGGCGACACCCTCCGCGAGTTCTCTCTGAAGCTTCAGAAGCCCTGGAAAATACCAGCTTCTACGCTGATGAAGACGCTATGGAAGTCAAGCCGCAGGAGGCTTCCCAATCCACACCTGCTCCCGCAGCCGGTCCTTCCACATTCCCGGGAGCCCTTGAGGTATGCGACTTTCTTTCATAATTAACTCTTTTGCTTTTGCTTTTTCTGAACTATTGTAGACTCCGGCCGTTCCAAGCGACCTTGCAGAATCGTCGACGCAAGCCGCTGGCAACCTGACTGGAGGTCCTCCTTCCTCGGTCACGGTACCGGCCCAGGTTCCTCAAGATATTCAGGTATGTATCCGCCTTATTCCTCGAAGGGTGCTATGTTAACCTCCCTACCCTACTTAAGAACCAGGCCGACAGCCTTTACACCCTCCTGGCCCCTCTCTTCCATCCTCTTCTCCGTGAGGCCGCCGAGCGTCGTCGTTGTGGTGAGGGCACCTAGTTGGCCCGGGCGTTTCTTTCTTCTTGCGGGGTTTAATCCTCTTCATCTTCATCCTTCTTGCAGCAGATCATCCAACAGACTTTCTATCTTTTGTCTTTTCTTTCCCTATATAACTTACTGGTACCAGTTATATAGAGTAGCAGTGTACCAGCTCTTCAAAAATTACCATCCTTTCTTGTGTCTTTTTATGAGTGTGATCCTTCAAGAAATCCCTTAAGTCCTTTCTGACTGAGCTGACAAGTCTTTCTTGACTAAAAGGAAGTTATTCTAGTCATTTTTAGGACCTAGTCTCGCGCCGCCCCGCACTTTAGTAAGTATAAGACTGTTAAAACGCGAAAAATTTCTTTAAAGTCTCAGTTATGACGCAGTGAGCGGCGCCATCTCCCCCAAACCAAAATCTAAGCCGTCCCCGGCTTGAGGCATATAGGAGAAATGAAACAGAATAGCCACAAACGTGCCGTCATGTACTGGAGCGGCCTGAAACCTAGTTTCGTATAAGAGAGGCGTCGAGCCCTCAGAGAAACCACGCCGCTCCAGATCCGACTCCTTCCTTTTATCTTCCGTTAATACCTTACTTTTCAGCACTACCCACCTTCGTTTACTATGGCGTCCCAACCCCTTATGAACTCCAGCAACATAGCCGACTTCTGGAAGGAACGCCTTGGCGAGATAATCCCGAAATTCTTTCTTATGCCATCGGTCCCTGTTCTTCACTCGATAAGCCAGAATTCCGCTCTCAACCAGCCCTTAGTAGAGCAGGCCGTGAGTCTTCCTTAGCCCTTTTTCGAGCCGCTGATACGACCGCGTCTGTTTTAGCGAATATAAGTTCGATTTTCGCAATAATAAACTATAAAGTTGACGCGGTCTGAGTCTCTAAGTACAAGAATAACTACGCTATCGATAAGGTTCACGCGGCTTGAGAAGGAAAAGAGTCGGTACTACGACTCTAGGGACACGAGAGTTGAAGCTGCTCGAGGCTGTCAACTTGAAGCCGCCCCAGTTGTATTATACCCTGACCGGAGAAGCTACTTGGATTGACGCCGTGAGATGATACGACTTCCTGACGCCGTGAGATGATACGACTTTAGAAATGACCAGCTTCATAACCAACAGAAAANTGCGGCTCCAGCAGGATTCGAACCTGCGACCCCTACACTATGGCCGTGTTGCTCTACCACTGAGCTATGGTGCCTGTGACTGCAAGCCCCCAGTATCTAGGATTTATACCCTTGGTCGCCTAGACGCTATACCAGTGCTTGACTTATCAGTCACCCATCATCTCCCCCNAAACTTTAGATTGAATGGTCCTCCATTCACAGGCCACCCAGGGATCCCATAGCTCTCGCCTATACGGCAGCTGGCCATTCCCCCCCAAGCAGTTCTGCGCCGAACCACCCACGATACAGGCTACAAGGCTACTGCACTCGCCTATACGGCAGCTGACAGATCACCCCCTAAACCTGCACCATCCAAAGCCCAGCAAAGATGGCAGTTACATCCTCTATTGAATTACTACACCAATACATCTCCGAGTCGTGAGAATTCGGGGGGCCATATTAGGACCATGACCCCCTCGCGGTGGGCTCCAGATGATACGACTTTAGAAATGACCAGCTTCATAACCAACAGAAAATGCGGCTCCAGCAGGATTCGAACCTGCGACCCCTACACTATGGCCGTGTTGCTCTACCACTGAGCTATGGTGCCTGTGACTGCAAGCCCCCAGTATCTAGGATTTATACCCTTGGTCGCCTAGACGCTATACCAGTGCTTGACTTATCAGTGTGATCTGTGCCGCCGAGCTCAGAAACACACACACAAAACACCAACCGCAACCTATAAGCAAGCTGGGTATAGTCGAGCGGTGCGAGAGTCAGGCCGCACGAAGTCAAAGTGCGAGTTTGTGGGGGTTATAGAGTGAATTAAGAATACTAAGTTCTCGTGTTCTCTCTTTGATACACTCCACAGACACCAGAAGTACCCTAGTGTACAGCTAGTGAGATTCCCTATTCCCAAGTAGTCAAGCCTTGTGACTGCTTAAGTGCCTAAGTTCCAAGATAAACTGATAGTTCACGCCGTGTGAAGTATGAGCAGAAAACTTGATAGATTCGTCGGTAAACGCAAGTAAAGATAAAANCAACAAAGATACGATGATGCCGCTCGAGCCAGTAGTTAGCGTGTATATATACTACTTCGAGCCGCGTAAAAATAGATAGAGAGACACATGTGATAGATAAGTTCATAGCCAATAATAAAAGTCCAAGCAAAAGATAAAGAGAAAATAGAACCGGGTATTGGTAGANGGCCGCNGCCAAGATTGTAGCCGCGCGAGTCAGGCGCGCCTCTGGACGCCAAATTTAGATCACCATTTCCTTTCTGGTGAAGCCGCGTGAGATGCCGACTGATGATCGAGAGTGGACGGGCATCCTTGCTCCGCGTCCCCTACTCTYGTTGCTAGTCTCAAGCYGCTTNGACAGGTACGGTTGCCTCACCCGGCATCACCTGCACCTTTTCACCCGATGCCAACGGTCGGTCTGGTCATTCCCTTGACTCAGGACTCAAGCCGCTTCAGTTCCTCGCGCCGCGTCGGAGTTTATCACAGCCACCCAGCTGCGCCACCAGCCATGGACTTCGTCGTTTCGAAAGACCACTTGTGCCGCTCCAGCACTTGTACTTGATGAATATGAAGCCGCCTGATTTCTGAACTTCTCTGGTAGTGCCGCCTGAGAGTCCGGACAGTTGCGTTGTAAAGGTATACGACTTTTCTCAAGCCGCTTCAGTCGAGCCGCCTGACTTTTAGCACGGCGTCAACCAAAGTGGCTTCTCCGGTCAGGGTATAATACAACTGGGGCGGCTTCAAGTTGACAGCCTCGAGTAGCTTCAACTCTCGTGTCCCTAGAGTCGTAGTACTAACTCTTTTCCCTCTCAAGCCGTGTGAACCTTATCGATAGCGTAGTCATTCTTGTACTTAGAGACTCAGACCGCGTCAACTTTATAGTTTATTATCGCGAAAATCGAACTTATATTCGCTAAAACAGACGCGGTCGTATCACCGCCTCGACATAATTCCTCACCTCGCTCTAGCCAGAGGTATCAACCTTACCCTCAGGCAAGTCCTCCTCACCATCCTGATCGGTCACGCCCTCGCCCTATTCAATTCACAAGCTGATTCCTGATTGTCGCTGTCTGCTCAAGAGCTGGTAGGAGCCCTCTTGCTATGACGTCTATTGGGTCCCTTCGCTACGAAGAAGGAACAACTGTTGTGGATATTACGTGCTTCGAGCGCCATTCAGACGAATGTGTGGTTACGAACTCGTTTGAACTCCACATCACCAACTACGTAGACAATGTCGTCCTCACGCTTATGCGACATTGAGGAAGCCCTTCGCTTCCTCTCTCTCAACCCTCTCCAAGAAGCTCTCCTCTCGGAACCCACTGCGCCTATTGACGACAGTTGGCAAAGACCTTTCACATCCCCAGCAACCACTCCTCCCCCAGAACCCAGACCCCCAAATCCTTTACCCGAAGACCTCTCCAAAGAACCACTTTGTGCCAGAGGGAATCTCTCGCATGCGCTTTTGACTTGGCAGCATTATGCTTCAGGACCCAGAGTATTGGTGATTACTCTCCACATCTGTCATCACTCTCCTTCAACCCTTTCCCATGAACAACTTCACATCTCCATATTCCTCACCATGTACAATGTCTGTACCTCAGAAGTTCTAGTCAAACCCCTGAACAACCTGAGGTACTCCATAACACAAACATGGTGACCAGTCACCAGTGTGGCGCATCGTAGGAACAGGAAATTCCTCCATCGCAACTGAGTGAATGGTGGTGGTTTTGGGGTTGGTGTCTGCATGCAGAATAATCTCAGCCTTCCGCCCAACTAAATCTTGGAAAAATAGTGTACTGTGCCCAATGATGTCAGTCCCACGCTGCTGGAAGCCTGTACCATGTAGGCTCTCCTCAATGGTAAAGTCAAGGGGGGTCCATCCAAACATCCCGGTGTTAACATCTTCCCCCCCTCAGGTCCTGCTGAGTCAGGGTGATGGCATCACGGCACAGCAAATGCCAAAGCTTCAGGTCTAACGTCTCAATTGCAAGCGTTTGCATGCTTATCTATGTATATATCATCTATCTACCCTCTTTTTGACTTCTTTCTAGGCTCTGTTTGATCCCCAAAGGATTCAGAACAACTTTGGTGCTTCTGCTCCTCTTCAATCACCTGAACATCGTCACTTCCCAGAATGTTGAGATAGTTGCGGTACTCCACCATCTTGAGCATGTCCACTCTGAGAACCTCTTCTTCTTTTTGCAAGATGTAGGTTGTCACAATCATCTCTGGAGGAAGTGGAGGATACTTGTTGTCAACGCTTTGGTGGAATTCTTGCAGATGATATTGTAAATTGTACTTCCAAAAGGTCAGGATCAATTTCTTGTCAGCTGGACAAAGGGAGCAAATGAGGGGGATGTTTGTGCACAGTTGCGTTGCTGATGACTTAGCGGCACTACCATAGACCATGCGCTCATAATGATATGCGCAGTTGGATAGAATTGTATACCTCCCCTTTCCGGCTGACTTCAATTGAGTTTTGCATCCTTCTTTCCTGCACCATCCACAAGGGTTTGGGCCAACCTATTGGATCTGGAAACAATGAATAGTGCCCACACAAAATGTAAAGAGAGATGTACCTTCATAGTAGAAGGCAGAGACTCATCCAAAATTTCTCTTGCCACTTGCAAGATATGATATCCAATGTGATTTTGCATGCTCTTCAGCTTGAGAGATGCGCCACATAAAAGGCAGGGAAGCGTGTCATTGCTGTTGTACTTCTTTACAATCACTGGCTTTGCGGCATCGATGACAAATTTATGGCAACCATTGGCTCAGTAAGGGATCAAGGGACTTGATAAATTAGGGAGTTTGTCGACATTCAGAAGAATAAGGTCTGAATTGTTATGGAGTACCTCAAGTCGTTCAGGGGTTCGACAAGGGTGACTGAGGTACAAAGATTGACTGTGGTTAAGAACAGTGAAAGATGGTACTGTTCTACAAATCATGGATCAGGTTGGTGATGACAGATGTGGAGGGAGATTATTGATACTTGAGGTCCTGAAGCATAGCGTTGCCAGGTATGAAGTGCGTGAGAGAGTTGGCCTCTTTCACAGGATGCTTCCGAAAGGAGGATCTGTTGAGGGGGGACCAGAGATCAAGGTTCTGGAGGATGATTGGGAGAAGGAGAAGGATTGTTCAAAGAGTCGCTAAGTGGGGTGCCTTCTGTTCGAAGAAGGTATTCTTGAAGGGGATTGAGAGAAGGGAATTTGAGGGATCAAAGTCCTTCCTCAATATCGCATAAGTGTGAGGATGACGTCGTCAATGTAGTTGATTACTCAGAGTTTGAAGGAGTTGGAGATGACTCTCTCGTTTGGATGGTGTTCAAAGCATGTAATATCCACAATAGTTGTTCCTTCTTCGTAGTGAATAGACCCAATAGACGTCATAGCTGAAGGGTTCCTACCAGCTCTTGAGCAGACGGTGATAATTGGGAAACGTTGAGTGAATCAAATAGGACGAGGGGTTGAACGATTGGTATTGTGAGAAGCACTTGGCCTAAGGTAAGGTCTATGCCTCCGACGAGAGGAAGATGAGGAACAATGTCGAGGCAAATGTACTTGTTGTTGAGCGTCCACTGTGTTCTCAACTTGAGCATACACAGGGTAAAGAAGTTGAGGAAGGTCTGTCAGGCACCAGGTACAAGTAGATGAGGTTTGATTCTCGAGAACAAGCTAAAGAACTACTTTACAGTTTAGCTCGGTATTTATACTACTTGTGGAATCAGGCTAGTCCGGGCTGGCTCGACTTCTATGACCAGCATCAGTACTTCTACTGTTCCTACTTGATAGCTATCGGGTTCCATCAATAAGTATCAACTACTAATGGTAAAAGTAGGGCAAAGGGTAAAGGGCAAAATCAGGGTAAAGGGGAAGGGCATAGGGTGTCCTCGGGCTAAGGGTTCAGACTGGGGCAAAGGGGAAGGATAACGTGCTACTAAGGAGGTAAGTCCGAGGGAGTCCGAGTCAAATACAGATAAACAATAGAAAAAAAAGATACCCTAGGGGTTATTACATAACATGAATCGGGAAGTAAGAAGCTCCAGAGGGTCAATGAGGCCTTCTCCAGCTGCAATGAGTTGATGACCCATGTGAGCTCCCCAGTGTTGGAATCTTCCTTCAATCCTGGGCAAAGGGGCTGAAACTGGTTGCCAGGTACAGTAATCTGATACTGCTTGATGGTGTCTGTCTCCTCGGCCCTGCCAGTGTTGACATACTTTCTTGTCCAAACCCAGTGGTCACCATCATGCGATGAGTTGTAAGAGAGGTCAATAACCTGTCCAACAACCTGAATACCCTTGGATTCAAGTTCTTCCTGCAGGATATCAAAAGTGATTTTTCCTGATCGGTCCAATCCATGCTTGAAATGTAAAATTTCAACAACTGCTAAGGCAACTGTGCGACCATCATCACACCAACAAAGAACCGTGCCTAGGTCCTTGTTGAACAGATGGGACTTATCGGCCACATCTGTCATCGTTCTTGAGTCCTCCAGCACAATGGAGGATGTGCACTGTGTAATGTCCTTGATTGTCATCCCAGCAGCATGGAATTGCCGGATGACAACTTTGCGAGATGAGGGGGAAATCAAATATTTTGTGCAGGCCATGGATTTGCAGTACTTCTTCCCATCAATGAAAATGAATCCCAAATGTTTTGAGTGGCTGTTTGCCAAGTCAGGATTGAACCCACCAAGTTGACAATCCATTTCTGTGCCCACAATCTCCTCGGCTGTCTCCTCCAAATCTGCTGTACTGTGTGGAACTTGGTCACCANGATGGGACCATTTTTATGCATAAACCCTGGTCAATCCCACAATCTGTTCATGCATAAATCACTGGATAAAATATGCCTACTTCTATGCATGGACAGTGAGCACCTGCCTGCTGGCCTAATGATTTGTCATCAAAGTGACAACCTTGGCACAGCTCTATGCAGAGGGKTTTTGTTTCCTGGGGTTTTTTTAGGACTTAAGATTGGTCTAGGGACTAGGGCAGCTATATCAAGCTTTTTGGGATGGCCATTTCCAATCCCAGAATGGATTCTGTTGAGTTTCAAGTAATTCTTAGGGTTGGTACACAGGGGAGGGGACATAACACAGTGGAGAACAAAGTAATGTTGCCTTCTATGTTTTTTGGGCATGTCTGTGTTAGCATCAACAGTTAATTTATCAGCAAAGGGTTTAATTAAATTTAGAAGCAGGGTTCATGCATAAATGACAGCCAAGGGATCATCCTGTTTTTATGCATGAATTTGGCTAGGTTACATCCTTGAATTTATGCATAAAAATACTCTCCACCCCTCACTTGGTTGACTGCAGATATAAAAGAATTGTTGTCCCTCCCTTCTCCTTCCACCTCCAACTCATAGCGACCAAATGGTTGAAGCATATCATTTGATCCCTGCTCCCACATCGCCTCCCAATCCGGCTTCCACCCTAGGACATTGGCAGCATCCTGTCGGCCGCCATCGTATTCTGTCCTTAGGTCAACAGAAGACACCCTGAAGTCGGCCTCTATCCCTAGTGATGCAGGATTGATACGATCCTCACCCTTCAAATTTCTGATACTGCGTTGTGCATGGCCTCTATTGAGATCAGGATTCTCTTCAAGAATTCTATTGATTTCAGCTCCAATGCAACTTTTCTGCCCTAACTGAAGGATGTCACAGTTGCAAGCATGATCCTGGGTTTGAATTTGTGAGAAAACACCCTCTTTGCGATCGGTTCCAATTTGGATGATGTAGAGAGGAATAGTGCTGTCTTTGGCCTGATAACATGCAACCAAGGCGATAATTATCTTCACAATAGACATTGAGTCAGCGTAAAGTGCCAACTTCATGAACTTCTGGTGATGTCGTCGATAGAGAGCAAACACAGCATGAGTGTAGGTGGACAGCTTTTGCACTTGCTCTGCTAGCCCCATTTTGATGTTGGTAAAGGGGTCAATGAACAACGAGACAATTTCTGTGTATTTTTTGACAGCAAAGACATGGTGAAAATCGTTTGGCTGATTTTGGATTGCAGATTGAAGCATTTCGGAGTTCCTTCAGTAAATCGAGGGCAATGGGAACATTTTGCTTGTCCTGGGGATTTAGCAACAAGCTAATGTGTTCATCAGAAACCCCAGATGCTGAAAGGGCATATCGAATATCTTGGTAGGTGATGGTGTTGTCGCCAAGCTGTAATTCAAGGGTATATGACCGTAGTAGCTGTGCATATTGCTTGAAGACATGCTTTGAATCACAGCTTCTGATTAAGTCTTCAGGGCTGGACTGAATATCGAAACCAGCGAGTTTGCTTAGAGAGGCGCTCCCTTTGACAATGGGATTTGAGAGACAGATCTCAAACCTTGCGGCTCGAAAGGATGACTCCCCATCTGTGGCAAATTGGAGTATAGGACCATGTTGTTCCCGGCCCATTGGGTGCTCATTGTAACATTTGATGAAGCGAGGAATTAGTTTCAACAAGTTGGATGCATTTTCGCATTTGCAGGAGCCAGAGATTACAACGGGGGTTGGGTATAGTTTTCATGGCTTGTCACCGAAGCAAGAACAAGGACTGTTCCATCCTTGCTATAATGCCACTGTCCTTTGTCAAGCCCATTGCGGAGTGCCTCCAAATCGGTAAAGCTGTCAATGGTCTTCTTTTGGCCGGACAAGTGTTCTCAACAGAGCCCGAGGACTAGGTTTCGTGAGGCATCGTATTGAGGCACTTCCTCCAGTGCAATTCCGTCAACCATCAAAGTCTGGCCAACATCCATGTGTGATGGTGGCGGACGTGAACCAAGCATGGTCTCGATATTGGCATTGATTTCATTATTGGTCGGGAGATCGGCAGAGACTAGGATTTGCGGGAGCTTCTTGTTTTGTCGCAGAGAAGAAGCTGATGGAAAATGGTGGGCTTGCTGCAAGACATAGAGAAGTCGAGGCCCTCCCAATGCTTTGGTAAGGAATGCAATATCATATTCGCGCTGGGTCCACTGCCCGTGTGGTCGGTATTTGTGAGAAATGGCAGCATCCAGCTTTTCAAGCAGGACTTTCACAGAATCACCATGATTCAGCAATAATTTGAGAACACGGCCTGCACCTGGTATATCATTTGATGCCAATTTCATGAGGACATGTCAGCCATCGTCAATCTTTGTCTCTAACTGAGCAACCCGTTGCTGCAGCCGCATGTTCTGTTCTTGGTCAGTGCACATCTATCAAACAAGGCAGAAGTAGGGACGCACTTCTATTCACAATTTCATGTTTGCCCTTTGCTGCACTGCTGCACTTGACTCAATCTGATTAAAATGTAACATGTTGTAGGGAGTGTGTGGTTGTGCTTGGGTCGCTTGTTGCACAGCTGCTTTGAGAGTTGGGGAGTTTAGAACTGCCTGGCAAGTATTGCATATGGTATCTCTCTGTTCCCTGGGAGTGAGCAAGACTCCACTGCATTGTTTGGAGCAAACAATCAGTGTTCGCTTTCCACGAACTCTGATTGGTTTCCACAAAAAATCTTCACGCTCATGCTGTTTGAATGGATACATTGACCAGAGTGGACTGGGAGTCCAGTAGATCGGTTGGCCTTGACACGGATTTGGTATCTCATATTCTGACCTGGGGCATTCAAAGTCACAAGATCCATTGTCTTCAAGATCTTCTGAATTACCAAGGCTGCTGTCGTTGATTACGGTGATGAAGCAATCTGTGAGCTGACCATTGTCGTAATAATCACGATTCAGAAGCTGCATGAGCTCTGCGGGATCTTCAACCTGTACAGGAGCCGGAGAGAGCGGCGGAGAGGATGGTGGCAGGTCGTAATCAGTGATGCAAATTTTTGGCCCAGTCTCGTTGCTAGCTTTGACTTCTATGAGTAGTAAATGATTCAGGTAAACTCTTGTTGATGAATAAACATACATTGTGGACTCACCGGTTTCGCAGGTTGTCACACTGTCTATAGACAATGAGGCTTGGAGACCACAGAGCTGTAGTGCTCTCTGTGCTTCCTGCTTGGCTACCAGACAATTTCTGACATTCATTTGCTGTATACACAGATCCCCACCCTGGTGAGTGAGATATGGTTTATCATTGCTCTTCTTGTATGAGATAAACCTGTCACAAGCAGGGCACTGAAGAAGCATGTCACTGCCATTGTTATCTCTGAATATTTGGACCTTTTCAACGCCCCCACCCTTCGTCCTGGGGTATGCAAACTTGGGGGGGTCTAGAGGAGTTGCCGAATACCGTGTCTTCTTGCCCATGTCGGTTTGTTCGGTATTAGGGTGTTGCAGGGGGATAAACTCATAGAAAAGGTGTACATAGAGCTATCGACTACATGTCTTCTCAATCCGCGGATAGTTTACATGTAGCTACGTTTTCTATGGTGAAAACACCAGTGTGTGTTGGGGACTTGAGAGACGCAACTTCGACACTTCACCCGCACAGGTGTTTTTTNGTTCCGCCATGCCATGTCTGATGGCCATTTCCAAATTCGGGATAGGACCCCGTAGGTGGAACCCCAACCTGGACCAGAGGGTTGATTATGCCAGGGTGTTTGGATGGACCCCCCTTGGGTAAAGTAGGTCTTTGGACGTGAGAACGTTGTAAGGCCAATCTAGACTGCGCCAGTCCCAAAGACCAGGCTACGAAGACTGTGGGTAAAGTTGTGAGCTCTAGAACTAGAAGCAGGGCTACCCTGGAATGACCTCAACTCTGGGCTGACTGCACTGTGGTAAGCAGATTGCGGGAAATGCCCTAGACAACAGCGGCAACAATGACAAAGAGAGAACAAAGGAGGGAGAGAGCGGAAGGGAAGGGTGAAGGGGCTAAAATACAGGAAACCAGACAGAGAGCGTTTGAAATTGTCAAGTTGTCATTAGATAGGATGACTTGTGCATCCAATCAAAATTGTCGGATGTGCTGGCCAACACCAAAACTGCTGATCTCTTGCCTTTCCCCGTTTCCATCATGTCCAACTCTTCTGCAAACAACCTTGTTCCAGGTAGTGGCTCAAACAACTTCTGCGTTCAACCCACACTGGAAGCAGAGCTCAGTTTCGCAGACTGTGACACAGGTCTAACACTGTGACTGATAGATTGACTTTCAGAGACCTTTTGCTCCCATGTACCTACCAATCACATGCTAATAACATGGGACTGTGTTTTGTCCATGGCACTGCCATGTTTCATGACAAAATAAACATTATGTTTTTCAGAGTGAAAGTGAGGAGGCAATAGATGGTAATTTAATTTGGGGAAAGCTGATTCAAAGGATCATTGGCAGGGTGGGAAGAGAAATAATTTATTTTGCTACCAACAACAAATTAAAGCACCATCTATTGCCTCCTTGCTTTCTCTCCGAGAGACATAATGTTTATTTTGTCATGAGACACAGCAGTGCCATGGACGCAACATGGTCCCATGTTATTAGCATGTGATTGGTAGGTACATGGGAGCAAAAGGTCTCTGAAAGTCAATCTGTCAGTCACAGTGTCGGACCCATGTCACAGTCTGCAAAGCTGATCTCTTCTTACAGTGCCAAACGTCAAAATCCTCCCTATACACAACAATATCAAGGAGCCACAATACAATATTCTGTGGTTCCAGCAATTCGATCTTGTCCTCAACGCATTGGACAATCTAGGTGCGCTCCAGCCTCACAAGTTGAAAATTTGACATCCACATTTCACTGGTAGATGCACAATGCCATGTTAACAGAATGTGCATGGCCGGGGATGTCCCTCTTGTAGAATCAGGAACTGCAGGATGCCTTGGTCAAGTGCAGCCACTTCTGAAGGACAAAACCGAATGCTTTGACTGCATACCCAAGCCAATGCCAAAGACATTCCCTGTCTGTACCATCTGTTCCACCCAGAGCCAACCCATCCACTGCATCGTAAGGCTGTCCACGAGTGCACTCATGAGTATACTTGGATCCTCAATGCAAGTACTTGGGCTCTAAAAATTCAAACTTGGATCCGTATGAGTTTTTTCCCACGAGTAACTCGGACTCACAGCTCAAGTACTTGTGAGTTTGTAAGTATACTCACACAGCAAGTCCACACAAGTAACTCATGAGTTACTCACAAGTACTCACAAAATCTACTTGCACAAATTTGGATTATAGAGCAAGGCAAGGTGGGATTTTCATTGTAGCCACCAATTTTAGCAACAACTCTACATGTTTAAGCATAACTAAGACTCTATGTACTCAAGCATAATTAAGACTCTACATACTCAAGCATGACTAAAATTTTATGTACTCAAGTTGTAACTAATCACTATCTAAATCAAGAATTTTGTAGATGTGTACAGCCTTTTGTAGTCAAGTACTAGTGCTACTAGGTCTTATCCATTCACATTTCCCTTTCCTACTATAGTAGGCAAGCCCATCTGGTTGATCAGGTTGTGCCTGTGCACCATGAGGCATGAAAATAGCTGTCCACTAACTCTTTTTCATCCAATTTGGCCTGTAATAATTCAGGAAAAAATCATAAAAATTTGCAAAAAATTGTGGCATGAAGTGTTTCTTTTACTGAAAAAATTATGGGTTTTCATGGGTTTTCATGGGTACTTGTGGCAAGTACTTGTGCCTTCAGAATCCATACTTGGATCCTCATGAGTATTTTCCCACGAGTGACTCGGACCCACAGATCCGAGTTTTTGTGAGTATTCCCACGGGTCTACTTGTGAGTACTCATAGAAGACTCGGACTCATGGACAGCCTTACTCTAGCAACAGCTGGTGACTACTACCTCAGCCTACAGTGGGGGAAAGTTCATACCTCGGAGTTCACAAGCCATTCCCTGCTTCAAGGGATTTGGAACACTGTAATCTTGCTACACATGCTTGGACCTGAAGGAAGACCACATCAAAGAGCTTCTGAGTCACTTTTATAGAGTATCGCACAGCTCCGAAAAGATACTGTCTGAAAAGAATCCGTCTATTTCCTTCTACCGAGATGCTACAGCTCTACATAAACCCAACAACGTTGCCTTCCAAAGCAGGTGGGCTACCAAGCACTAGGATGTCGTCAACTGTCCAGAAACTAAAAATTCCAGTCTTGGTAGAGTCTAGTCACAAGGTCGAGCCCAAGTAGTTCACAGAAGGTGTTCGAGAATAACGTATGGGACGGGGCCCTGATGCTACTCCTATACTCAGTAAGCATGTTTCTCGAGGCTGAAGGCTCGAACCCACATACTGCGTCCTTCATCAATTAGCTCGCTTTCTCGTACACAGATGACAGGACAGTCGGGACTATGCTTTGGAGACAGCTGATAGTGTTGGAATGATGCACCATTCACAACAATTGTACTGGGTAGCTGGTGCAATATTCACATCAGTTGTTGTCCCTCCCCCTGGGGGGAAGAATAAGCACCAGTGCCCCTCAATTGATGCACCAAGTGGTGCACCAATTGGTGCAATCACATAGCACAGGTCAGGGTGTCCCCTGGGTGGTGCATCAGAGTCCAAAGCACAACGTGGTGTATCAGGATTCAAACCACAAAGTGGTGCATCGCTCAAACACCATCTCCCTGGTGGTAGACTAACTTGGTGCATAGAGCATTGCACGAATCCATCAATCGTGTTCCCGCGCCGTTCCATCCAGACGCACCACGTTGCCCTCGCGCCCGATCAACTGGGTGCATAGAAACGATGCACCATTTCAGTAGCGTGCTTTCCGCATTCACTCACCCCAATGTTGAACTGGTGTTTCTTTCCAGATGCACCAATTCATCGACCAGAGCGCCTAGCGCCCGATCAGCTTGGTGCGCACAATTGATGCATCACTTCCACAGTGGTGCTTCCCCGCTCACTCATCCCAACACCAGCATTGAAGTGGTGCTTTTTTCAGATGCACCACTTCCAAATTGGCACCCCCCGCTCGTCCATTCCGACACCAATATTCAATTGGTGCTTTTTTTCCAGATGCACCGCTTCAAAATTGGCGCTCCCCGCTCGTCCGCGACACCAATCCATCAATGGTGCTCCCACACCCATCCATCCAGACGTACCACNNTGNCCGTGCGCCCGATCAACTGGGAGCGTAGAAACGAATNGCACCATGTNCAGTAGCGTGCTTTCCACATTCACTCACCCCAATGTTGAGCTGGTATTTCTTTCCAGATGCACCAATTCATCGACCAGAGCGCCTAGCGCCCGATCAGCTTGGTGCGCACAATTGATGCATCACTTCCACAATGGTGCTTCCCCGCTCACTCATCCCAACACCAGCATTGAAGTGGTGCTTTTTTCAGATGCACTACTTCCAAATTGGCGCTCCCCGCTTGTCCATCCTGACACCAGTATTGCAGCGGTGCTTCTTTCCAGATGCACCACTCGGAATCAGTGCTCCCCATTAGTCCGTGCTGGCACCAGCAGATGAAGTGGTGCTTCCTTCCAAAGGTGCACCACTTCAACACCAGTTCCCACCCGTGTGCGTCCCCCATTTGTCCGTCCCGTTACCAGCATTGAGGTGGTGGATCCTATCCTTCCGGATGCGGGTGTGCGACTTCACCCAAGCAGAGCAGGTCCTAGCACTCAATCAACATGGTGTATTGTTAATGCACCACTTGTCGCTCAGAATCCCCTCTTGCGTCAGGCACATCTGATGCACCACTTGCTAGTACGAGAACATCCTAGCGCCTGATTGGTGCATTCAATCATGATGCGCCTCGAAGGCGTCGCCCGCCACCTCCTGTCACCATGAGTGCATTCAAGATGCACCAATCTTTGATGCATCACCAAGGAAACTCCTGCGCTCAATCGTTTGGGCGATCTGGCGCTTTCAATTTGATGATACACCACTTTCCTGTTTCTTACTACGGCATCCTGCTGTCCTAACGCGGTGCATTCAACTATGGAGTCTAATGCACCACTTCCAAGTTCTGACTAGGTAGTTTACTGGCCAGCGTTTCCGACTCCGGTGCACCCATTCAGGTATTACACGCCACTTCTATATCATTTCCCAACTTGAGGAATTGCACTCAATCTAGAAAACATAACAACCTTTCGACTTGGCTAGAATACACCACTTTGTACTCATCTTGCTAAAAGAGTTTGAATGATGAAATGGCATGAATTGGTAGCTTGAAGGGGCACAGGGATTCTACTACAATTTTTAGATGGAGTAGATCTAAAATATGCTTCAAGTCTAACCCCTTATTGGATGAGAGCATTGGTCGGAATTCCCAATGTGCTAGCGACAAGACGGCCATGACACTGCTTCAACGCTCATATTCCCGGCTCGTTACAGCGACTTCGAGCATTCACCAGATGAATAAGTATGTTGATCTTAGCGGCCTTCACGCTGTACAGCTTCTTGACAGTGTCTGATCTGTCACTTGTGTACCTCGGCATTAGCAATGAATAAACCGCGCTGTGATCCTGAAAATTCGACGTCACCATAGTCCCCAAACATTCATTCTTCATGCACCTTGGATGGATCAGCTCAGGATTATCAACTTGTGAAACGACTTATTCCAAATGTCACGATTCAACGCTGGTGTATCAATGCTGGTATCAATGCTGGTGCATTGATGCTGGTGTATCAACGCTGGTGCATCAATGCTGGTATCAACGCCCCGGTGTATGAATGACATGCTACACAAGGATCTGTTAAAAAGCCGGCCTCTTAAGAGAGCGACAATGCTGGCGATGCCAAGTGCATCGTAATCTGATGTCAGTGAACCTTACGTTGCCTATCAGAGGACATACAAAGCGGCGGAGGGAACACTCACCAGATAAGGAGGCTGATCTTGGCAATGAACGTTGCACAGCTTCTCGACAGAGTGCAGCTTGTTGGCCTTGACATCAACAACAGTGAAGCAAGCCCTAATACACCACTTGGCTTGGAGACCATCCAACGAGGACTCTGGTGCATCAACGACATTCCCATCAATNAAAAAGCGCCTTAATGTGTCAACGATGGGCCTGAGAATCGTGGTGCATGAGAGGTTTGGTACAAGAAATATTTTTATTGTAGTCAGTGTTACATTTGTGAGGGTAAAGGCGCAAGCGATACAAATACATGTACAAGAAAATGCTGCTTCGTTTGTTCTTTCGGCTACTCACTTAAACGATTGGATCAACTCGGGGGCTGTGAATTGTCAGTAACATCAACCTGGCATGAATATGGAACTCACCGCTTGTTCTCGTGGGTCTCATTGGGGGTACTGCCTTCTCTATCCCGCTTGGCTCCCAAATTGGACTCAGGTCAATTGAAACGAACAGAGAGATCTTCAAGAAGAGTGAGCCACTGAGCCTGGGAGTCGCTGTTCCACGAAACTGGACGTGCCGCCGCTGTACCCCACCAAGCCATCAAAGTGAGCAGCACGACCATGCTGTGTGGACCCGTTCTGCAAAAATCCGGATTTGTAAATGTGTTGACCCAGGTCTGGACAGCAATACCAAGGTCGGCGGCATCATCGATGTTCGGGGTATTGCTGTAGTTTCGGATGCCTTGGCGGGCTTTGGAAACCCACTTCTGCCATTCTTTGGGTCGGGCTTTGGCAGGGAGGCCCTGGAAGGCCCAGTTAGTCCATACACAAGAGAGAGCAAATACTATACGCACCTTGCCCGACTTCCAGCCCTTGACCCGCTCGTACTCTGCCCATTTCTCAATCAAGTCAAGCTTTGCAACCCCTAGAGCGCTCTGCTTGAGATATTTGTACGCAGGCGCAAACCAAGCAGGCTCTTCGACCTCGGAAAGGGGGACAATCAGGGCCTTGGGAGGAACAATGTTGGTGCCTATCTCGTTGAGTTTGTCGATACGCGTGGAAGGGACAGGAGCGCGACGAGATCGGCGAGTACCCTTCTCTCCTTCTTGATGAGATTGGTCTTGGAGAGCAGCGTCTTGGGGAGCAGCGTCTTGGGTAGCGGCGCTTTGGAGAGTGGTATCTTGGAGAGCGGTACCTTGGAGAGCGGCACCTTGGAGAGCGGCACCCTGGAGAGCGGCA